>JAJOOO010014384.1:0-46641 GCA_029582685.1 Solanum piurae | reverse complement strand
CCCCCCCCCCCCCCCCCCCCCCCCCCCCCCCCCCCCCCCCCCCCCCCCCCCCCCCCCCCCCCCCCCCCCCCCCCCCCAAAACAAAAAAAGTGAAAAATGTCTGAGCCCGGGTTCGAACCGGGGACCTCTAGTGTGTGAGACTAGCGTGATAACCGACTACACCACCCAGACATGTGTTCTCAAATTGGCAAATTGTGTTTTTAGACAATAATCAACAAATAAAAAGAAAAGAATGAAATATTTGTCAAAACTTATTAAGAAAAAGATTATTCATATTCCAATTTGCTTTGCTTTATATGAGAGGAGTCTATCAAACACAACTTTTTTACATTCACATAGTAGGAATAAGGTTGCATACACATCAATCACCATCATCTTCAGATCACACTTGTAAAATTACACTAAGTATATTATTATATATTCTATTTTTCTCGGTTAATTAGTCATTTAACACTAGTTAATCAAATCATATTACTCGAAAAATATACCTATAATACTTTATTATTTTCCAACTATTAAATAAATGCAAACTATTCATGTGGTATTAATTCTAGCTGACCAACCAAACAATCATCTAAAATGACACGAGTAAAGTTTGCACAAGTGAAAAAAAATGTGCAAAAAATACTAGTCTCTGTATTAATTTACACAAGAGTATAATATATTACACTCCTTATCTCAATTTACGTGGGATTGTTTCATTTTAAAATTCTTTCTTTCATCCTAATTAAATTCTGGAATCAGTCAAATCTCATCATATAATAATTTGGGACGGAGGGTACTGCTTAGGAAATCAAACAATCTTTTTTCATATATTGTTTAGATAACAAACAACAATTGACACTTATGTCACAATCAATAATAAATATTGATCGACTATATGAATCTTCACTAATCATTTTTTTCTATATTAAATTCCACTTATATGTTATTTAAATAATCAAATTAAAATACTGTGATTTCTGAAACTTCTGTATATATTCTAATTATCTAATTATTATTTTATAGAAAAATAAATCAATCTTCGATTTATGATTAAAAATTGAAAGATTAAGTCATCGTAGTTGGAAGTTCTTTATTAATTAAGAACAAAGCGTCAAGTATGTGATTTTGGGCTTCGAAATTCCAAAAAGCTCATAACAATGGGCCATAATGGGCATGTCCACTGGGACGATTCTCTAAGATCCGGAGATTGGGCCATTTCTACTTTTGCTCTTATTTTGTGTGATCTTTAATTTTTGTTTTTCGATGTGCTTAATGTTTTCATGGGATATAAGTTTATATTTCCGTATTATAATAAATCACAGGTTATGGATCCACATTATTAAAGCACTTATGTCCACCTAGGCATAAATTCCATCGCTAAGTAAGGCTGTTAAGACGGACCGGGCGGATAATTTTACTTAACAGTTTGGTCTATCGGATATCGATTTTTAGATTTACTAATCCGCTAGCCAACCTATAAGATATCGGTTGGTTCGATAACGGATTAGCACTTACCGGGCGGTTATCGGATGGTGTATCTGCCAATCTCTACTCTTTTTTATCCATGAGCGTACCTTAAAAAATGACTTCTTTTCACTATTTTAAATGGAATTAAATTATAAAATTCTTCTATATTACAAAAAAAAAATAGATTAATAGTAATATAATACTAGTTAATAACAAAAAAGTAAATAGGCTTTAGGACTAACAATATATAATTATATAATATGGAAAAATATTAAATGATGTTAATACCTAATTTAGAATTGTAAGTATGATAACTCTTAACGGGTTAATGGTTTATCCGATACGGAAATTGAATAATTTGTCGCACACTAATAAGTCATTAAATATAAAATTTTAATCCTTTCATCAACCGTTTATTCGATAATCCAATACCAATAAATTAATAAGACAATTTTGCGGTTGACTTATCAATTACAGTTCGATTTTGAACATCCCTACTAAGGGAGAAAATTAAAGAACAACTTAGAGAGAAAACCATGCATTAAATACTAGGAATTAGCTTGCATGAGTAGTCGATAAGAGGCTTATGCTAGTTGAGATATTGATTTTCAATTGATCGTTGGTAAGTTTGGTCTAGCACTATAAAATAACTATCGTACCGTTTGTGTATACGAAGCTATAAAAGAGAAAAAGACTTCTCGTTAGCCTTTTTATCCCTAATTTTCAGTCGATCTTGTACTGAACCATCAAAATAGAAATGGTGTCAATTTATTGTTTTTTTTTACTTAAAGCATGCCATACCCCTAAAAGGAAAAGTTTTAATAGCTCAATCGATTGTCTGAACTATCACCTTGTTAATGAGAGCTCAATTCACCCATGTTCTAATCCCCTTCCCTTATCCGTAATTTTTTTTAGAAAAAAGACCCTAAAATTTTTACGTCAACTTTTTCTAAACCTTTTTCTTTGCGGGAATCCTTTATACCACTTTAACTTGTTTAAGATTGAGCATCGCCCTATAACTAGGGCTGTCAAGAGACCGGGTTGGCCCGCGACCGGTTCGAGACCCGTCTTGTCGGACCCGGTCCCGTATGATTTCGCAGGTTGGGGGGACTTCGGGATAGGGGACCGGTTAGGAGCCGGTTCACCCTTTGGTACCGGTTGAACCGTCCAGTTTCGCTGGATCCCCTATTTTTTTCATTTTTTGAATTATATATGTTGGGGACCGTTGGGGCAACGGCTAGTGGGGAGGGCCAACGGATTTATTCACTTTTTTCACTTCCCCAACACCCCCTACCACTCTCCTACTTTTAATACTTTAATTTAAACCCTCAAGTTATCATAAATACACTTAACTCAATTTTATTATTATAAATACCCCTCTATCCCTTATTATTTCTTACAAAATCATCTATTCTCTCATCTATTTTCTATATCCTCTGAATCTTAAGTCTTAATTTTTTATTCCATTTAAGTCTCATATTATATCATAATACATATATTTCAATTCTAAATTTTTATATTATATCATAATATATATAATTCTCATATTTGCTATCAAGTATTGGAGTTTCAAATTACAAGTTACAACAAACTACAAGCTTCAAGAATCGGTTATAACGTCTACTATTAACGCAAACGTTTGGTACATTCGTTTCATAATATTTATATTTTATTTTCCGTCATTAATTTTTGTGTTATTATTATTTTTATATTACAATTTACATATAATTAAATATGAGTTCTAGCAAAAAATATACCGCTAAAGGAAAAGAGAAAGAACCAAGTTTCACTAGTAAATTATTTAATTTTAATAAAAAAAGTAGTAAGGAAAAAAATAAGAGTAAATGTGATGGTACTTCTTCTAAATCAATGTCTAGAGTTAGATTTAAGTCAAATGATTCTACTTATGTTGATGATACTTCTTATGATATTGATTCAAATGTTTAACTCGATCATGAAATTTTAAAATGATGTTATGGTAATATTAATCCTAATCTTGATGAAAATTCAGGTGAAGAAGTAGAAGTTGATTCGGGAGAAGATGAATTAGAAGATACACCTACTAGTCCGGTGACAGAAGTTCCAAATGAAACTACAAATCCAACGGAGCAAAATTGTGGACGTCCACCCCTTATACCTCCTACAAGGGAGAAGGTGAAGTATCAACGCCCAAAAACTTTTGTTGTGTGGCAATTTATGACTTTCGATAAGGAAAACTCTATTGCTATTTGTAATAAGTGTAAACAACCTTTTAAACATAAACAAGGTGGAGGTCAAGGTGGGAAGTGGAGCTTAAATAGACATTTGTTATCTTGTGTGCCGATTCAACATAAAAAAGCTAAAGCATTAGCCGATAAAAAAAAAGGAATTCCAGTTAATGATGATGATGATATTAATGTTAATCAATCGGTAGGGCTTCTAACATAGTTCAAGGAACATTAGATCCTTCTAACCCCAGTGGTCCACTAACACAACGTAAATATAATAAGGAAAGAGATCTCGAAAACTTAGCTAAAATGATTCATGTTTGTGGTTTGCCTTATAGTTTTCCTTCACATCCCAATTTTATTGAATATATTCAACAAACTTATAATCCTTCTTTTAAAGGTGTTTCAAGAAATACTGTTAAAGCTGATGTTTTTTTATATCAAGGTAAACATTGCCAATATCTTTGTTGTTTGTTTATCATATTAGATTGTAGAGTGTCTATAACTTCGAACATGGGTCGTAGTATTAATGGACATGATTATTTAACTATTACAGCATATTGGATTGATCATAACTGGAATTTGCAAAAAAAAATCTTAAGTTATAAAGAATGTGTAGAGAAAAAAACTGGTGCATATTTAGCTTCAAATATTTTGAGTGTTTTAGATTATTACATGTTTATAGATAAAGTAATGTCTGTTGCATTAGATAATGCAACTAATAATACAAACGTTGCTAGTATGTTAAAAACTAGATTATATCCAATTGATGTTAATGCTTTTCATGTTAGATGTGTTGCACATGTATTAAATTAGTTGTATAAGATGGTATTTCATTATTTGATTGTGGTTGTATGAAAATTGAATATGTTGTTGCCTGGATTTTTTATGCTCATAGACCTGCTAGAATTAAGGAATTTAATGAGCGTTGTGTACTATGTGATATGCCACCAAGAAAAATTTCAAGACATATTAAAATAAGGTGGAATTCTTTTTACGAAATGCTTTCAGTTGCTTACGAATATAAAGGACCCACACAAATGGTGTTTAATGCTCATAATGTTGACCCATTAGATAGAATTTGTGAAGAAGATTGAGAAGAAACTAATAAACTATTAGAATTTTTAACACTTTTTTATGATGCTACAACCATGTTTTCTGGAATTTATTATCCTACTATTTCATCAACATTAATAAATATTTGTGCTATTACAATTCAATCTTCTAAATACAAAAAAAAATGAAAAATTTAGAGTTGCAATTGAAGGTATGATTGAAAAAAATTATAAATATTTTTTTCCTATTCCTTAAATTTATTTAACTGCTACTTTACTTAACCCTCAATATAAATTACGAGGTGTGCAGGGACTTGTTGAAACTTTTTATGATACTTTTAGAAATTTTACCGGAAGAAATTTCAATTTGTGAAATGTGTAAGTCTAGCATAAAAGTAGAAGCAAAAATTTTGTATGAAAAATATAGAACTATAGGAAATACTCAAGGAGAAGTTGGTAAAACATCTAATCCTCAGAGTAAAGATCGAATTAATAGTTTTATGCGAGGTTTTCTTGGTCTTAATTCTACTAACCATGATGATTTTGAAGAATATCTTAATCAATCTTTAGAAACAGTGGACGACGACGATGGCAGCAATGTAGAAATATTAGCATTCTGGAGGAGGCGGAGAGTTGCATTTCCAATTTTGAGCAAAATGGTTTGTGATGTTCTAGCTATTCAAGCTTCATCAGTTGCATTGGAGGCTACTTTTAGTGCGGCAAGATTTCAACTTGGCGATCATAGACATTCATTGGCGGAAGATAGTTTGGAAACATCAGTTTTATTTAGAGACTGGGTCAACGCCGAGAGGAGGAATTATAATTTGTCAAAGTTAAGTTCCAAACAAGAAGCTTGGATTAAAGCGGTAATTGGATCTAGTGACGATGAATTAGAGTCACAAGAGTTTCTAGCAAGTTTGCCAACACCGGAGGTTGTTACCATCGATATGATACGATAATTAGAATTGAATTTTAAAGGAGAATACAAATATTAGATTACATCCGAGAACTAATTGAAACATAACCCTTCCTAGAAGGTGGCAGCGTAAATTAGTTACTCCTGGCTGCATAGATTAGTTACTCCACTAATATTTGTAAATTGTAACTTCTTAGTTCTAAGTTGCAATTAGATTTTATTGAATAAATTTGAAGGTTTTATTCAAGTCTTTTTTATACAACTATTGTCTTGCATTTTAATTTTAATGTATGCATACATATTTACATATATACTAAACTAACTTTAAAATACTTAATTTAAAAATTGAAATTTGACATTTGAAATTTCAAGTTTAAATTACTTTAAAATATTTAAAATACAAATTTGAACTTCTCAAATTTGAAATTTGAAAACTTAAGCATTTTTTATTAGCTAAAATTGTTATTGAAAACCAAATAAACTAAAAAAGTTATTCTATAACATATAATTTCAATACAAATAAATAAACATATAAAAGAAATAAAAATCTCACGTCCCGTCCCATCCCGTATATATAGTGGGACGGGATGGGATGTATTTTTGTCTTGCCGATCCCCGCTCCCCCAATCCCGGTCCCGGCCGAATCCCGACCAAGGCGTCCCCGTCCGGTCCCCCTTCGTCCCGTCCCACAGTCTCCATCCCCGTCCTCTTGCCAGCCCTACCTATAACACAACACAGCATGCATATTTTTTAAAAGAATAAATAAAACAAAATCTAGCACGTGAACAATAAAAAAACTTGTAGTTTCCCTTTCCGTTCACATTTTCAATATTTACAACTACAACGGTTTGCACAAAATGTTGGAACTACTCTTGTCCAAAAAATTTCAATTGACATTTACTCGCTCATAAATTTGAATATTTGATTTTTCATTTTGTGATCAATATTTAATATTTATATTAGAGTCCGAATATTTTACAATATATATATATATATATATATATATATATTTATAAGCGTGTTCACCTGTGTGATTCCACACTTACATATATTTTTTTTAATTTTTTTTTCTCCGTTTTAATTTGTTTGTCTTATATTTTAATTTTTTTATATATTTAAAAATTGCGTAAAAACTATTATAAATTGTGATAATTGACAACTTAAAATATTTTTAAAAAAAACATATAAAAAATCGATTGCTTATAAAAAAAAATTCTATTGATTCATAAAATTAATCTTTCTATGTCACAAAATGGGACAAAAGAGGTAACATGTATTATTTAATTTGGAAACTACGTAAAAAGTATTGTAAATCTCAATTATTAGGATCATATATATTGACTCTTGAAATTTTATTTGTGCTACATATATTGGGACAAGGGAAGTAACATATAATTATTTAAAAATAATGTAAAAAGTACTATAAATTACAATAATTAACAACTTAAAGTATTTTAAAATCATATTTAAAATTTAATGGACTCTCTAAATTTTATCTATATCACATAGTGAGACAAAAAAAAATAACAAATATTAAATCCGTGCTAATACGACCACTTGTGTCTAGTATATATAAAGCAGTATGTTGATATTTTTAGTCAGAAACAGAGATTTTAAAATTAAATAGTTCAATCAATTTTTCAATAAAAATAAGGTAGGCTTTCCTGAACAAAACTAGTAAAGAGGCTCGTGGGGCTACGAATTTAAAGGAATGAGTTTGGTTCTAGCTTCTATTACAAAGTTGTTGAAGCTGACGTTTGTTCATAGATTTTGGATTAAATTTTAAAATATTTTAGATATCTATTTGATATGAAATTTGATCAGATTATGAGAATATAATTTTCAAATATTTTCAAAATTTCAAAAAACTAGTCCACGTAAGTTTTGGGTTAAAGACTTCCAGCATAAAAACATCAAATTTTCCTCAAGTGAAATGCATGCTCAAACATAAGTTGAAAAATTCAAAGTTTCAAGTTTCAATTTTAAAATTTAGAGAAAAGCGTCAAAAATGCCCTTATGATATTGAAAATGGCTCAAAAATTTCTTTCTTCCACCTATTGGATCAAAAATATCCTTCGTCCACCTATTTGGATAAAAAATGCCCTTGGAGTTAAATTTAACCCTAAAATATCCCTTCCTTTAACATAAGCTGATGTGGCAAAAATATTTTTTAAAGTTTCATGTGTAGCATTATTATTATTGGTCCACGTGTAATTAAACTCAATTTCATTGTCAATCATATCCATCAATCCAAACCCATTTCTAAAAGACCCAACTCTTTCTACCTTCATCTTCATCTTCATCTTCATCTTCCTTCTATAAAATTATTTGGAGGATTAATAAAATACTATCAAATTCTTTCAGTATTTTTGGATCTTTGAAAAAGGTTATAAAAATTTCTATATATCATCATTCATTGGGAAAAAAATTAATTTACCTACTAATTTTGTGGTAGTGAAGACAAGTGCAATTTAATTTGTACACCAAAACGTATCAAAAGAATGAATGATTTGCTAAGATGGGAACAAAAAAAATCTTTCATTCAATCTCTCATGAAAGCAAGACACGATTCTACTTTTCATCGAATCGAGCCATGTTTATCACATTTTAAGAAAATTGGAGCCTCTAACAGTAGAGGAAGAATTCAATCTCCAATTAGCTCATGAAAGACTTCAAAAATTTCTGAGAAATGCTAACATCATGATCTTTTACTGATTGTTTTGATATTATTTTATTAATCCTCCAAATAATTTTGTAGAAGAAAGTGGGAGAAATGGGTTTGGGTTTGGGATAATGGGTATGATTGTGAATGAATGTGGGTTTAATTATATGTGGACCAATAAAATAATGTCACATATTTAATTAAAAAATATATATTTGTCATATTAGCTTCTGTTAAAGGTAAGGATTATTTTAGGCCTAAATTTAACTCTAAGAGCATATTTTATCCAAATAGATGGATGAAAGGGCATTTTTTATTCAATGGATGGAAATAGAGTGTTTTTGAATCATTTTCAATACCTTAAGGGTATTTTTGATCTTTTTCCTTAAAATTTATGACGAAACTGGAGCTATCCGTCTGCTCTTGTAGGTTTGATGTTACATTCTTAGCACCTTCTTTTGATATTTTTGTTTTTTTAAAACATGATCATTAAGTGCCTTTAATTTTTCTTCTCTCTTATTGGAGGTTTGTGGCACCATCATTTTAGTTGGTGGGTCTTTTTGTATTTGCATTATCTACCTAATTTGTAATTTCCCTTGTTTCTTTTATTTGATTTTTAGTGATCTCCATATCACGTGTGTTCATGTTACTTTAATTTTCTAACAATCGTACTCATAGGCGGCTAAGGATAAAACAGCACAAATGATTTTTTTTTCTCACTCGGTGTCCGGTATTCATATTAGAGCTCAATTAAATTTAAATTCGCGTTGAGAAGTTCCATATTGGGGGTAAAGCGCTCCCTAACAAAGGCGACTCCGTATCCAAGAGGATTCGAACCCGAAACCTATTGATTAAGGATGAAAGAGTACTTATCACTCCATCACAACCCTTGTTGGTGCACAAACGACTATTAGATTTAAATTGACATGTGCACTTTAAGAAGAAAACAAAAAATTATAAAACTTGTGGATTATAATATAATAGTCGCATGGTTATAAAATTTTCTTACTAAAAGTATAAAACAACATAGTTAAAACTAATTATTTTACAAATTTAGGAATATGTTGTTATTATTTAAAAACGATTAAAACGAATGTAAAAATCAAATCAAAAAAAATATTATTGATTTATTGTTATTGAGTTAACAATTTTTAATGATTTTATTAAAAAAGTATCAAATTATCAATTCGATTTTATTTTTTAATATTAAATTATTGAGTAAAGTGTCTTACAATATATTCGAACAATTCGAACTTTTATGAAAATAGTTTTGTTTCCTTATTTAGTTATAAAAGTCTCACGCCTCAATTTGTAATCGAGTCATGATCAATATTCAATGATTTAACTTGACCGAGTAGACCATTTTGATTTTCTCTTGCATCTTAAAAACAAAATTCTACACACCCACAATGCATTTTTTTTTAATTTAAAATAAATATAATTTGATAAAAGTATGAAATAATTCTAAAACTGCGCAATCTCTCTTTTTATAAAATGATAACAATTTATGTCAAAATAAAGATATTTTTTGTATCGTAAATTTTAAAAATAGTAAATATAATAGATATGATAAGGCTTTATATCTATAGTTTCGAAATTGCTCTCCATAGCTATAATTTCGTTTACTATGGAGGCCCTGTTTTGTATATTTCGCTTATTCGTTTAAGCGAATAAGCTAAGTATATACAAATTGTGTATTTGTACATTTAGGAATTTTTCAAAACTTCATTTGTATATTTCGCTTTCAAATATACAAACATGGTAATTTATTGTGATTTTTTCATAAATTATATACAAATAGGTAGGGTAAGCATATATGTAAATTAGGAATTATATGTACAATTAGAAACCGAATTATACAAAGTTCTGATTTATACAATCAAACGAATTATACAAATTAAACAAACAGCAAGATTTAAGAAAACTATAACCGCAAATCACAATTTTCCAAAAACAATAGTATAACATTTAATATCATTTAAATATTTGCTATTCTACACCATTTTTTCCTAATTTTTTTTGGGCAAAATTTATTACAAACATGGAAATCATAATTCAATTGCACTTGCCTATAAAGTCTTTAGCAAGAAAATGATAGATTGCCACAATATTAAATACAATATCCGCTGATAATTATCATGGATCTTTCAAATTCAACTTTTTTTAAATTTCCTCGGCCGATGCCTAATCGTACTCCCTCCGTTCATATTTACTTGTTAAATTTTGATTTAACACATCCGAAAATAATTAATTAGTATACTAAGTTAAACAATTTTAATTTATCCTTATTAACTAATAGGGTTCCAACATATTTATTCACTATATATTTCAAATACATTAAATCAATATAAATAAATTGAGGCTATAATAAGAAGAAAAAATTACATTTTCTTAATTTATCAAAAATGACAAATAAAAGTATGAAATTAAATTTGGAAATATTTGACAAGTAAAAGTGAACAGTGAAAGTAACAAAAACTTAATTACACTAGGGCTCAAGTACATTGTGTGAAAAAACGTTTTCGTACAAAAATAATTTATACTCAAAACTCGAATTCAAATATCTGACTCATAGTTAAAATATTTTTTTTTTAAAATTACTACTGCCTCAGAACTACCACAACCCTTTTAATTGATGACTCTGTTCTCCATGCCTTTGACTAGGAAATTACAAGAGGACGGATATGTCATAGAATATACCAGCTCAAAAAAGTTTTTAGACGATTTTCTTTTTCCACATATCTCTTTCTTTATTTAGCACATAAATGTGGTTCTATTCATTTGCAATTCCAAAGATTCTTCTGTCCAACTTATATGATTCACTATTTTTTAATTAATTAATAAAAATAATGATACATTTTTATTAACTTTATCAAGAAAAGACAATAATTTTTTTCATGTTTTACCCTCAACATTAAATACTTATTTCCAAATTATTTTCCAAGACATCATTTAATAGGAATATTTTGATAAATTATTTATATCATTAATTATTTTCTTAATGGGTGTGTCAAGTCAAAATGTAACAAGTAAAAGTGAACGAAAGGAGTATTTAAATCACACTTCTTAAATTTTATTTCAAATCATTTGTAACACCTTAACAAATGATGCAAATTCTCATCTCCCCCACCCACACACCTACCTATTTGTAATATCACTTATTAGACTCTAGAAATCATCTTGGTAATATCTTTTATTATGCATAGCCAAAGCTAGTAGCACGCATGCATGTCATGTGGGTACAATCAAGTTCTATAGATTTTGTTCAAATATCGTATTTGTATTGAAAATTTATTAAATATATATAAAAATTTAAAACTCAAATTTTATTGTTTAAACTCATCTTTATAAAATTTCAAACCCATAAAATTGAAATCTTAATTCGTCTTTGCTCTTATGCAAAGTTTGGAAACGAGTTCAATATAGTTTTGAAATTTGACCAGTTATTTAATATGGAGAAGATAAGCTATATATCTCATTAGAAAGAGGACCACCAAATGGTTGGTAAAGTTGCCAAAATATAATGGATATTATATATTACTATTACTTTACTATTAATAATAAAGGAAGATATAATATAAAGAAAGAAATTGGGGTTGGTGAATTGAAGACTATAGATCCTTTTGTTGTTGTTAGTCAAGAGATTCATAAGTTGGTGAAGTTGATGAAGACATTGTGACATCAACAATTTACCAAAATATAATTATGTACAAGAATAGTGACATCGCAAGAAAAATATTTCTTTTTCTTTCAAAAATAAAGAGAGGTTCAACGTATGAGGTTGGTCAAAATTTTCGACTTCCTATGTCACTTTGGACATTAATATCTTAAGCACAAAATTTTAAAGATATTATAAAAAAGTTTAGGCAAAGAAAAAAAAATCAACTCACTAAATAATATTGTCTTTATATATAGTGTGACATAAAGTGGAGCACTATGGTGAAAACTAAAAAAAATAACAAAAAGGTTTTGGATAGTTTTCCCCACTCTAATATCCTATCCACAAGAAAGAAGAAAACAGTTAAAAGAAGAGTAATAAATACATATAGACTAGAGTTCTAAAAAAGGTGAATAAAATAGAGTTGGTAAATCATTAAATTACCAACTTTAATTACATTTATTTTTTGGTAAACAAAGACAATATATTAATTTAACTTAATATGCGTTATTACATAAAATGAATAAGCACTGCTAGCTTTGTTCACATTAAATTATCAACTTTAATTATATTTGACTAAGTTTCAAATTTAAATGCATATTTATTTTGCGTGAGTTAGTGCTTATTCACCTAATAAACTCCCAAGTGGCTCTTATGGGTTTTTAAGTAAATTAAATCGTAAGATGGCATTCAAATATTGATTACTCCTCTTAGTTAAACATATGTTAAGGGCCGACAACCCCCACCCCACCTCTTTTAAACATATGTTAAGGGCCGACACACACTATACATATATTAACATAGGCGAACTCAGGATTTAAAAATTTCGAGTGCATCAAATTTTATCTCTAAGCTAAATTTAAAATAAAATAACAAAATAGCACTCTAACTGGATTCAAACCCTGATCTCACGGGTGGTTCATCTCCTTGTACCAACAACACAAGAAAACTCGTATACTATTTATGAGTGCATTGTTAATTATATCCTAATTTCTGTGCATATATACACATTATTTTTTCCGAAGTTACGGGTGCACTGCACCCACACCGAACAAGGTGGGTCCGCCTCTGCATATATACTCCTCTGTCCACTTTTAATTGTCGTGATTTTCTTTTTTAGAGTCAAACTATAAGAACTTTGACTAATATTTTATGATGTATCTTTCATCGAAAAACGCAATATGACAAATAAAAGTGAACGAAAAAAGTACAAACTATACACAAAAGGTAAAGTAAGAAGTATGATATGGTTCATCTGAAATTCATTAGATTAAACTCTCACAAGCACTCACTATATTTTCTTTTAATTTGCGTAGTTTAATTTGGAGCAAAATTAATATAATTCATATAAAAAGTACTTAAGTCACAATTTTAATATTATAAGATAGTTTTAAAAATATATTAAAAATTTATATTAAAAAAATAAAATTTTGATATTCAAATAATAGTAACTAAAACACATTATAGGCAAAAAAAAATATATTAAATTCTTTTAGCTTTTTCATATTTTTCAAATTTTCTAATATTTTAACGATTTTTATTGAAAATTCTGGCTCCACAATCGCATACGTATGCTTCGGATTGGGTTGGGTTAGTGAGCATGGTGTTAAGTTTGCTTCTTTCCTTTATTTTTCTTTTTCTTTGTTTTCACCTTTTTTGTTTTTGTTTTTAGCATTGGTTAAAATTACTTGACGATTTCAAGTTTTCGAAGAGATGGCAATTATTATAAACTTGTAGTGCATGTTTTTCTTCTCATGGTGAATGATAATTCGAATTCAGTGTCCTTGGATAGAAGTTTTATATTTTTTTAATTGGGATAATGTATAAGTACCCCTAGACAATGACCGAAATCCCAGAGACACATCTAAATTTAACTAGGGTCCTATTACCCTTCTAAACTAGTTTAAAATGGAATAAATACACCACAAACACTGACATGACATAGAGTCTTGAAGGCAAGTGATGAGTGCACAAATTGGACACATGTTAAGTTTTTATTGGAAACTTTATAATTAGTTAGTACACATATTTATTGACAATAAAACGTATATATATTTAATTATTTGTATTTCTTTCTTTGTAAAATATTTATTTTAATTTCTTTTCACTTTAAACTTTTTTTCTAATTAATTTATTATTTTTTCACTTTTAATTATTTTTAAAAAATTATGTGTATTTTTTTTTAAAAATAATTTAAAAGTGTCCTTTAATTTTAACGTTTTAATTTTTTTATGTTTATTTGATTTTCTTCACTTTTTTTATATACATTCAAAATTAATTTATTTTAAATATAAGACAATTGAAATCAAATCAAAACAAAAGACAAAGAAAATAAAATCAATAGAAAAATAAAAGAGAAAAAACAATGAATGTAGGTAAAAAAAATGTGTATTAATTAATTTAAATACAAGATTAAAAAAATAAAATTATTTTTAAAAAAATAAAATTATTTTTAAAAAAATTTGAATTTTTTTTTTTTTAAAAAAAAAATTAAGAGAAAAAAATATTTTTTAAAAAATAAAAATATTTAATTAAAAATTAACATTTACACACGTGGCGGGCGAGTGTGTACAAACACAACCAACTTGGGTGGTTGAAGGTGCCACATCAGCACAAAAGGTGCACAAAAATACAAAAAAAATGAGTTCGAGGTAATAGGATCTTAGTTAAGTTTAGGTGTCTCTGGGATTTCGGTCATAGTGTAGGGGGTACTTATGCATTATCTCTTTTTTATTTTAATAATAGAATTTATTTTCTCGTTTCCTTTCGTTCAGAGGTGCTTTTAGGTACAGTAAATCCTAAAGTTAGACCCCTTATTTTTTTAGGATTTCATTTTCTATCAATAGGTTATATTTTTTATTTATCTTTTTTGGTTAATTATCATTAAAAGAAAATAGTTAACTAATTGATCAGAAAGAAGGCCCCTAAACTAGTAAGTAAATTTAAGAACAAATACTGAATCTATTTTTAGTACATTGATCGAACAAATATTCAATCTACTATCAACTTTTTAAATCATGTTATATTATTTCAATATTTAGTATTGTTTTTTTTAATCTAAAACACACTTGTTCAGACATTTACTACAACGTAATATATGTCTTTTTTAACAATTTATTATATAAAATATGTCAACTAAAAAATATAAAATTGATTATTCATAACTCAAAAAGAGAAGAGTAGAATATTTGATACAATGGTAAAAAAAGAAGCTCTTGATCATATTAGTGAGACATTCACATCTTGATCTCATTTATATATATATTAAAAAAAAAAAAAATCTTTTAACCAATAAATAAATAAATATCCAAGGCCCCTCGTTAAAACTTAACTTTAGGCCCCCAACAATACAAGGTTGCCAATTGCCATGCTTCCGCTTGCTCTAAATAAAATATTTTTAAATTTCTTGTAATTTAAAATTTAAATTTGAATATAATTTTTTTTATTTAGAATAATTTTGAAATCTTTTTTTTTTCAAAAATTCAAAACCTAAAACAAGAAGAACTAAAGATGAGAAATTTTCACCGTCTATTTGTTTGTATCACCTTTTACTTTCATCTTGAAGCAATTGTATCAATTTTGCACCTTTTCATCAAGATTAATACTCGTCTCATCGATTTTTTTTCTCATTCTTTTTGTCTTGAACATTGAGATTTATGCAAAGCACTTTAATTGTTGATTAGCATGACGAAGGTATATATCATATTGACTTTTAGTGGTTACAAATTTATTTTTACATCAGTTATATATGGTTGATCTCTTCTATATTTGAATGATCGTTCCTTGCTATGACGAATGCTCGATCGATCTAGCCAAAACCATCTCGTTAGCTTTTTGAGTCGCCCCAAGATCTTTGACAATTTGCACTCGACTTTCTTTTTTTCCCCAACATCAGAAACTGGTTGAAGTCCTTTTCTTTTGCTGCAACATTCACAATCCCACTTCTCCTCAAACTAGACTAGTCTACATTCTCTTACCTTCATACCTTTGATGCCCTAAAATGCTTTACTAGACTTCTACTTTTTTAATTGATTTCATTTTTTGTCATGTTTTAAATTTCAATACAGATAAGTAAATATATTTTTAATTATGGATTGAAATGTAAAAGAGCGAGCTCTATCAAAAATTATAAAAGACTGCCAACCAAAATTCTCTTTCAAGAAAGACGATCTAATTTTTCTTCTTTCCTTTTTTATTTCATTCATTCCATAAAGTTTAGAGAATAAAAAGTGGTGAAAAAGAAAGCCGAAGCTCTAATCAACTTAAACACATATATAATTATTTTCATAGAAAGAAATATATAATTTTGTAAGTAGCTAAGGGAGTGTTTTATAAGAAAGTATTGAAAGAAGAAAATACTTATTTTAAATGATGGTATTTCACTTTGTTAAGTTTAGTTACTATATTATAAATCAAAATTAGATTTCTAAGTAGGTGTACATAGACTTTGTAGCAGTCCAAATTGAGTAACATATATTTTTCCTAAAATACCCTTTACCTAACTATTGTCCACTTGTACCACTCTCTCCTTCCTCTTTCCAACCACTTCCCCATACACAAAAACCTCCTTATAAAACCCCATTCCATTTGCTTCCTCTTCTTCAGGTACCCACCCATCCATCCATCCATCTCTCTATAACACAAGGTGCCCAAAAAAAGAAAATTACACTTCATAAACTCTCACATTTGTATTTTTTTCACAAAATAGCAATGGCTCTTTCAACTAATAGCACTACCAACTCTCTTCTTTCCAACAAATCTTTGGTTCAAAATCAACCCATTTTGCCTTCTCCTTTAAAGAATGCATTTTTCTCCAACAACTCAACCAAAACCGTTAGATTTGTTCGACCTATCTCAGCTGTTCATTCATCTGATTCTAACAAAAACCCCATTGTTTCCGATAAGCCCTCCAAGTCTTCTCCACCGGCGGCCACTGCCACAACGGCTCCGGCTCCGGCTCCGGCTCCGGCTCCGGCTGTGACCAAAACTGAATGGGCGGTGGATAGCTGGAAATCTAAGAAGGCGCTTCAGCTACCGGAATACCCAAATCAAGAGGAGCTTAGATCTGTTCTTAAGACGATCGATGAGTTCCCTCCTATCGTCTTTGCTGGTGAGGCTAGGAGCCTTGAAGAACGCCTTGGTGAGGCTGCTATGGGAAGGGCGTTTTTGTTACAAGGAGGAGATTGTGCTGAGAGTTTCAAGGAATTCAATGCCAATAATATTAGGGATACTTTCAGAATCCTCCTTCAAATGGGTGCTGTTCTTATGTTTGGCGGTCAGATGCCTGTGATCAAGGTTAAATCTTTTTTTCTCTTCTACCATTTTTTTGGCTTTTGTGTCTCTCTGTGTGTGTGTTTTAATTTGATACCCTATTTAAAATCTTTCTATTAGATTCTTGAAGCTTTTAACTTTATATGTACTTTTTAGGCTGTTAGATTGCTTAAATTAAGTGGGATTTTGGTAAAATGAATATATATGGTAAGGTACCTTTTACAATTGTACCACATATGTATCTAATTTAAAATCCTGCTGGAAATGAATCTAACTTGATTCCTGGCATCGACTATTTTTATCGTTTACTTATTTGTAGATTTCCTTGTTTTAAAGTGATTTATGCTCAAGTATATGTCTGTATTAAGCAAGATCCTTCCTTGGGAATTTTGGTATAGGTTGGAAGAATGGCTGGGCAATTTGCAAAGCCGAGATCAGATTCATTTGAGGAGAAGGATGGTGTAAAGCTGCCAAGTTACAGAGGAGACAATGTGAACGGAGATGCATTTGATGTCAAGTCCAGGACTCCTGACCCTCAGAGGCTGATCAGGGCCTATTGCCAATCTGCAGCTACTTTGAATCTGTTGAGGGCTTTCGCTACTGGAGGATATGCTGCCATGCAGAGGATCAATCAGTGGAACTTGGATTTCACAGAGCATAGTGAGCAGGGTGATAGGTATGCTCCAACTTGTATCACTGAATTTTTCCTATCACTTACAAATTACATCATTAATGCGAAGAAGTTTATTTTGTGACATATTTAGTAGATTCCAAAGAGCTTCTTTCTCGCTCTCATCTATTTTACATAGATGATTGGTCTCGAGCGTGAAACTCCCCAGTCTATTCAGGACTAGCTAATAAGTGATCTCCATTTTCTAACTAAGATTGTTCTTGTTGAGTGGTTAGTTTTGTGGGTTAATAATGCAACTTTTAACTTGGTAGGTACCGTGAACTAGCTAGTAGAGTGGATGAGGCCCTTGGTTTCATGACTGCAGCTGGACTTACAATGGACCATCCTATTATGAAAACCACTGAGTTCTGGACATCTCATGAGTGCTTACTTTTGCCCTATGAGCAGTCACTAACACGTCGGGATTCAACTTCTGGCCTTTACTATGATTGCTCTGCTCATTTCCTTTGGGTTGGAGAGAGAACCAGGCAGTTGGATGGTGCCCATGTTGAGTTCTTGAGAGGAATTGCCAACCCTCTCGGTATTAAGGTGACTGCAGTGCTGTACTTTAAATCTTTTTAAATTTCTCTTTTTTCTTTCTATGAATGTTGAATTTGGGGGCTTACGAGAATTTGTGTTGCAGGTGAGTGACAAGATGGATCCAAGTGCATTGGTCAAGCTCATTGAGATTTTGAACCCACAAAACAAAGCTGGAAGGATTACAATAATTACCAGAATGGGAGCAGAAAACATGAGGGTTAAACTTCCTCATCTCATCAGGGCAGTCCGAAGAGCAGGACAAATTGTGACTTGGGTATCTGATCCTATGCACGGAAATACCATCAAAGCTCCTTGCGGTCTAAAAACTCGACCTTTTGATTCCATCAGGGTAAGTACTCGCCCCAGGTTCAGAAATACCTTAATTTGTCATATCCTTATATCAATTTTCTTAGTTCAACATGATAAGCATAATTAACAAGGCGACTCATATTGGACAACCCTTAAATTCGTAAAATAATTCTTAAAGTAAATTGCGTAGTTCGTCTGCACTGATCAATAATTGCACCCAATTAAGTGGTGCACTCTCATAATTCATTGAAAGGGTCACTCAGAAAATCAAAGTATAAGTTCTAGTATGATACATTCATTGCACTTGGGGATTGCTCAATGGGTCCACTCCTTTGAACTACTCTCATCATTTGATTAGCTGAATGATATGGATCTTCCAAGTTCCAACCATACATGGTGAGACAGTAGGTAGTTAATAGAATGCAAGACTAGGACTAAAAACTAACAACAAACAAAAACTGTGTAATCCCACATGTGGGGCGTAGACTAAAAACTATTAGTCATTTAATAAGGTTGTCTCATTGTGATACAAAATGGACCAGTTGACCATCAATGATGAGAACGTGGGTAGTTGTTAGGAAGAAGTGTTGTTATTTCTTGGCAATATCATGATTAAGAAAGTGAGCATGGTGGGTTGGTGGAGCTTGGAAAGATTTTCTTCAGTGAATCAGTCAACAGAATATATATATTTTCTATACTGATGGTGGATTTAGAAAATGTATGCAACTACTTTAGTAGGTTTGGTTGTTGTGTGTCCCTTTCGATGAGTTTGATTGTCGGGCCCAATTTTTTTTTTAAATGAAAAGCTTTTTCATTGCTATGTCCCCCCAAAAAATTGATTGGAAGTTTGAGATCCTATGTTATAGTTGCGAATACCGTAAAACGAAACACATATCTCACATGACTCTTTCTTGCAACAGGCTGAGGTAAGAGCATTCTTTGATGTTCATGATCAAGAAGGAAGCCACCCAGGAGGAGTTCATCTGGAGATGACAGGCCAAAACGTCACAGAGTGCATCGGTGGATCACGAACTGTGACCTTTGATGATCTGAGCTCACGTTACCACACCCACTGTGATCCTAGGCTCAATGCATCTCAATCCCTTGAGCTCTCGTTCATTATCGCAGAACGCTTGAGGAAAAGGAGGCTCGGATCGCAAAGCGTATTAGGGCAATAGATATTTGGAAATGTTCAACTACTGCCTTTTTCTATTTACTTCTTCACTTATATTATGAATGTTTGTATTAAAAATTGTATTTTCTTAAATCCTATTTGGAGGATATATGTTATGTTTGCGCTACGTGCATACTGAAATTGTTTTAATGTAATGAGAGTTTGGTGAGACTAAGCAATAAAGCAAGGAAATTACTCTATATATCTGTCTACTAAATTTATTTTTATTTGACAAGGTGTGTGTATAGTGTATAGTACCATCAACTTGATATTCTTTTAGTACTTATTTGTTTTTTTCTATTTTTTGTTGGTGGGTTTGGTGGTTGGCATAGGTAGATCAAATGAGAATATGCCTTTCAATTATATGTTGGATTTGGCCACCTACTACTCAATCAAATATGTTTTATATTGAGATATATAGTGGTATTAACCTAGAGATACATATTCCTTACCTGTTTACCAAATTTGCAAGTCTAGATTTCAGATCTGAAAATAGAATTTAAGTTTTAAGTTTCTTTTTTTATCACTCCTTTTATTTTTTTCTTTTGGTGGTTCGAACTCACAATCTCAATGTTAGAGATAAAGTATGAGTTACCATCTGAGCAATCCCTTTGTCAATTTAAATGAGTGAGTGGAAAAACAAACATTTTTATTGCATTTATACACATTGGGGAGCTAATGCCACTATTAGAGTACCTATTTTTTTTCAATTAAAAGTTAAGGCAAAAAAGTTGACTACAAATTAGGAGCAAGATGTCTTGCATCAAATTATCAAATACAAAACACTCGTATAAATAAAGTTGTGAATAATATGCATCATCATTTATAGAAGATGTTATAATTTAGCTAACACATGAAATTTTTAGTTTCAACGCAAACAAAAGGGCTATTGCTAAGGTTTTTTTTTTCTTTATTTTTGTTGACTTACTTATATAGTTGCCAATCTGAGTGTAATCAGACATTAGTATTTGGACAATTTTTAGGAAAAAGAATCTTATAAATATCAAGTGTCATTGTCAAAAATACTACTCTATATTCGTTTTTTCCCATTTCCACTCATTCCTACAATTTATCTTTTTCTCCTTCTCAATTTTTTTTAAAGATATAATGCTTAAGAAATAGTTTTATCTAACCCAATTTTATTGTTTCCTATATATGTTATTTTTTTCCTCTGACATGTTCCATTCGTTCATTATTACTTATTCAGTATAGATGAATAAATTCTCACTATTACTTGTTATTTTTAGCATAATAAGAAAATATAATTTTTTTTCTTGTTTTACCTTCAATATTAACAACTTATTTTCCAAATCATTTCTCAAAACGTAAAACTATATATTAATTAATATGAAAATTATAGTAAAATATTTATATTAATTATTATTTTTAATAAGAATTTAAAGTGGACAAATAAAAAATAAATAAACATAAGGAATAAAAAACAACATTTATAAGCAGATATCCCAGAATCTATATATATTTAAGCATTTAAAACACATGAGACACCTACCTCCACTCTGCCACACACATGGAATAAATATCTATATGTACCATCTACAAGTATAACAATAATGTCACATGTTTTCTCAACCAATTAAATTCTGAAAAATTCGAATTATTTATTTTCTTAATACTTGAGAAAATAATTAACTAATATATGCTTAAAGTGATTTTTTTTCAAATAGAGGGGTAATAATTAATCATCTTTTAACTTATTGTAAATATATATGTGTCAAATGCAATACAATGTTTAAGATATACAATTGAGAAAAGAAATAAAGTGACAAATGAAGTTATTCCAAATTTTCAAAAAGATTTTAATTATGGGGGTATTTTGTTGCTCTTTTAAATAATTTTAAACTGATATTATCACATTAGTTTTTGTTCATATGTGTATGCACTCTCTTAAAGAGCGTGAGCAATCTAAACTAATTAGTATAATTTTAATTTTACAAGTATTTTGTTATAAAATATATTTTCTTGTTTTTCTTATTATTTTAACCTTTTTTCCCTTATTATTTTTCCTTTTCCTTTCATATTTCTTCTTCAAAAATTCATTTTCATCTCCATTGAAACTCCTCATTTTCAATGTCAATTTTTACCACAACTCCGTCCTCTTTCTTTTACTACTATTAGTTTAACTCTCTTCAACTTTAAAAACTTTATCTAAATATTTTTTTTTACATTTCGAACTATTTAATAAACCTATTAGATTTCAAGATGATTAGAATGTATCATTTATTTTTTTATTGAAATTTCAATCAAGCTTCTTTCAATTTTTGGAGAATTCACTGATTCTTTCAAAATTATCATTTTCTAATTTTGAAGTTACATGAAAAGGAGATAAATTAATTGATGATAACTTCAAAATTTTAAATTTACTTAAAAAAATAATTAGATTTGTTATCAATAACTCAATAAGATCTAGAAAATAGTATTGTATTAAAGAAATAATCTTACTATTAAGAACGCTAAAGAAAAAGGAAGAAAAAAAGGGAAAACAATGTGGGAGGGGCTTGAATGTGAGTGGAGGTGGTATGTGAAGAAGAAGAAGAAGAAAGAGAGAAAGAAAATGGAAGGAGGGGGGTCAGCTTGAACGTCAGGGTGGGGTGGGAGGTGAAGTGAAATTTAAAATTATTTTAAAAAATAAAAATAAAAAAGTAACAGAAAAAAATTGATAAAAAAAATTAAAATGAAAAACATATATATTTTAAATTAAATTAACACGTATCTCGTAATGATTGATGTATGATAATATTTGTTTTTTAAAATCTAAGATTAGTCAAAAAATAGTGTAATAATATCAATTCAAAATTATTTAAGAATATTAAGACACTTACATAGTTAACATGTCTTTTTGAAAATTCTGAACAACTTCAAATGTTACTTTATGTCTTTTCTATATACAATTCCCTTGAAACAAACAAGATATTCATTTCAACAGGATGTAAAACACATTAGATACATAAGCAAAAAGAGAAAAAGATATACATTATTAGTTGGTGTCTTCGTGACATGAATATATTATAAGAGAATTTAATGAATCATATACATTGACAAAAAAAATGTAAGAAACTTTTGCATTACCAAATATATTTTAATTTATTATTATCTTCGTCTATTTTTAATTGTCATAGTTTCCTTTTATAGAGTTAAACTATAATTTTTTTTGATTAATATCATATTGATATGCAAAAAAATTGCAATTTTTAATACTTTTCATATAATTTTTAAATATCTAAATTTTTTAATTAATGTAATCTAATTTAACTTTAAAAATTAGTCAAATTAATTTTCGAAAAACATAACATGACAAATAAAAGTGGACGAAGGGAGTATGTCCTTGATTAAAAATAATAGTAACATATTATCAATGCACTGAATTCGTAATTATTTATTTCATTCTGCCAAATCTTACTCAAAAGCTTTATAGGTTGGAATTCTTGCCCTTTCAGAAACTTAAGACGATCAATAAGACTCTTTTTTTTTTTTTTTTTTAATTTTTTATAAAGCATATTGTAAAATTTTCAAATTACTAAAATTGGATAACACAACAATTTTGTTGAATGTGACACGTTTTTGCCACGCCTAAGAAATCGAAAAGAGAGGATAAAATAAATAAATTTAGCAAAAAGGAGAAAGGAATAATCTAACGCGCTCGGCTTGTTGCTTAAGTTTTACGCGGCAGATTTAACAAACTATTGTATCGAATTCTGGAAATCTGAGTAGAAGAAAAATCCCCAATTGCAAATGCGACCAGAGTCATCGCCGATGGAAATTGACCAAACTGATCGGAGGCCGGCGGCTCTCGGTGACCTCCGCATTCTTCCCGACGAAATTCTGTGTTCCATACTGACTTATCTCACTCCTCGCGATGTCGCTCGACTTTCCTGTGTTAGCAGGTTCTTTCAATTCTCCAACTGATATTTTTTGCCAAAAACTTAGTCTTGTGTATTTTTTTTTATGTTTTTGAATGTGCAATTTGTAATATAGTTTTCAATATAGGGTTGCTCAATAACTTTTGGATTGGAGCTCAATTTCTGCTAATTATATGTAGATAGGGACGAGTGTTAATTTTGAATTTAGCTAAGCTTTAATTCATTCAATTGCATGATTCGTTGCTTCTTCTAAAGTATCGATTTTTGTTTAGTTTTTATTTGATTCCTCTGAATTAGTGGAATGTTGATCTTGTGTGTGCGATTCATTTCTTTTTTGCATACTAAATTAGTTTAGGAGATAATTTTGGTTATAGCATTAGAGACTTGCTAAATTTAACTAGTAGATGACAAAAAGGACAGGTGTTTTTTCCTTGTTCTTACATAGGTGTGTTTAATATTTATTTGATTTCTATGATATAGTAGAATGTGCATTTTGTGTTGTTTTCGTGCAGCAGCTTAGGCTTCTCGATGTGTTTGTGTGTGCGTATTTCTTTTTCTAACACAAAATCAGTTCAATAGGGATTGTTGGTAACAAACAGTAGGAAAATTTCAAACTTTAAATAATAGATGATAAATGACTGATTATGCTGTTTCTTTTTTATCGTTTTCGGTTATCACTGGTCTATGGACGGGTAGATGCAAATAGTTTGCTTATTTCTTGTTGTGTGATCAAATTACCGTGGATTTACTTGTAAGCATGTTTGTAGAAATATGATTTAATACTTGGATTATCTGCTTAACAAAGTTGCGGATGATAATGACGAAGTTACTACTTCTAATGGTTGTGCCACCTATACCTGTTAATCACTCTTAGAGTCAATAGGCCGAGCTTTTTGATTGGATATGATTTCCTGAGATACAGCTCCTTATTTGAAGTGCTGTCAGTGTCTTCCATTTTTCAGAGTAAGCACAAGGGAAACCTCAGTGCCCACTTTTTCCCATACCTTCTTCAAATACTTACTGTTTTGCAGTGTGATGTATATACTATGCAACGAGGAGCCCCTATGGATGAGCTTATGCATTGATATTGCTGATCGTCAGCTTCAGTATAAAGGCTCCTGGAAAAGAACAGCCCTGGATCAGTATGGTTATTCATAGTATTTTCTTCTGCAATGTAGTTACCCTTCATTGACTAGATTCAAGTTCTCTGACAGTCAGCTCATTGTATTTTCCCCGTTGATGTAGATTGAATGTGACTTTCGAAAATAATGAATCCTGCCAGAAACCGCTACACTTCAATGGTAATATATATTGCTATTGGTTTGTTGGATATTCTTCAACTCCGCAATGCTACTGTACATAATATGCTAATGGAAGCTTAACTTTGCAGGATTCAACTCTTTATTCCTTTATCGTAGATTATACCGGTGCCATACATCATTGAATGGATTTTATTATGATACCGGAAATGTTGAAAGAGCGAAAAACCTTTCTATAGATGAGTTTCGTGATAAGTATGATGGACAGAAACCGGTATGGTGTTTGCAACTTATAAATGCTTTTGAAGCACATGGAGTAGTTGTTAGATTGCTGATAATTTGTTAGATTGTCTTTGTATTTGCTATCTTTTGTCAAATAAAATCTGTGATAAAATTATGTTTCAGTGTGCATCATTTCAAGTCATTTTACCTCCTTCCCTTTGAACATACTGTCTTTGTCAAACTATGTCATATATTCTCTTCTCTAAGTCGCCCCACAATTGTGTCTACTTTGCTTAAAGGGACACCTTTACTCTATTATCTTTAGCACTGATTGAATCTCTTAGTATCAGAAATCAATGTAGTAACCACTCGAAAACTAACTTAGTTTTATGCTAAGTTGCACGGATTCTTCACTTTCGATGCCGCACCCGTGTTGGATTCTCCATAAATACACTATTTTTTGGAGAATTCGACATGCACCCGTTGACATTTTTGAAGAGTCCGAGCAACATAGGTTTTATGTCACTTTTGGACCCATTTCTACTTAACTACTTTAACATGTCAAGTGTTACTTATAGTTGTTCCCAAGTCAAAGCAGAGATTTGAATAGATGAAGGTAGAGTCTACTGTCTTGTAATTATTAGTTTTACATGTGTACCAGAAAACAAATCACTTACTGATTCTTACTTATCAAAAGAAAATTATATAGTGATTCTTGCTGCTACTTCTTGTTGTTTTTTCTTTTCTCCTTTATTTTTGCTCCGTCTTTCCCTTCCTTTTCTTTCTTATATACATTGAGTTCATCAACTTATCCCGAGGATTCTTATATCTAGACGCCAACTAGTTTAGGGGTGAGGGTTAGTTGATTGATTGTTATACACTGGATCTTTCTCTTTAAGTCTACTTGGCATTTCTAGCATTTGACCAATGTTGTTCACGTGTCATTCTTGAAAAAGGGCCAAAGAAATGGCCTTAATCTGTTTGAACCTTTTTTATGTGCTGATAGCTTATGTACATGGTTTTCTTGATAGACATGCCATATGAATATGTCATGATATTTTTCTCAAAAATGAATATGTTATGATCTTCACCAAGATTATTGCTTACACTATAACAGGTTTTAATTGGTGGATTAGCCGACACTTGGCCTGCAAGGACTACATGGACAACAGAGGAGTTTTTAAAAAAATATGGAGATACAGCATTTAAATTATCTCAAAGAAGTCGCCACAAAATTAGGATGAAACTGAAGGACTATGTGTCATATATGAAAGTTCAGCATGACGAGGATCCTCTTTACATTTTCGACGAGAAGGTTCCTTTCCAATCCTGCTGTCCTCTCTGTACAGTTCTACGACAACAGATTGTTCTAATTTGAATTACTTTCTCTCAGTTTGGGGAAGCTGCACCAGAGTTGTTGAAGGAGTACACTGTTCCAAATATGTTCAAAGAGGACTTCTTTGATGTGCTGGACATGGACCAGCGACCTTCCTTCAGATGGCTCATTATGGGACCAGAGAGGTCTGGTGCCTCTTGGCATGTTGATCCATCCCTAACTAGTGCTTGGAATACACTTCTATGTGGCCGTAAAAGGTATGTTATGAGAACCAGTCTATCACTTGCCAGTCATCTTGTCTCAGGATCTTGCTGAATGCTTCACTTGATGCATGCTTTGTTTGATAATTTGACCAATCAAACTCGTACTCATTACTGTATGAGTGCCTGCTGATAAACTCCCTGATCGATAATGAAGTTGTGGTAGAAAGCAATGGAAGTACTTTTGGTTCACTCAGTTGTGGGTGGAGATAGTTGGGTTGATCAGAAAACAGCTGCCAGAGTGTTGAAGAAAAGAAGTCAAAGATAGAAAAGAAAAACCTAAATAAGAATTTCATTTAGAAAACATACTTTTGAACGACGCTTTCTTAAGCTCTCTCTTCCCCTCTGGGTCTATAAGTTGATTATACTTTCTGCATTTTATGGTAGGTTCATGGGTATATGCAGAAGGGGCAAGTTTTACAGAAAATCTTAGTTAAATCAGCCTTCCACTTTTTTCCTCAAAGTTATTTCATGAAAAGTGCACTTGAATATATATATATATATATATATGATAACTTGGAGCGGGAATGAGCTAAAAAGAAACTCACCAAAGAAGTGGATGGTGACAAACTATAGATTTTGGTTTGCTGCTGTTAGTCTTGCTTATAGAACTAGATTGATGTTGTTTGCTCAAAGTTCTCCAATGTTAAGACATGGTGCTAAGTTCTCTACTTCTTGAGTTGTGATTCTCCTTTGTCCTCCAACCAAAGGAGGAAAGCAAAGAAGGAAAAAAATTTGGAGGCTTTTAAATTTCAGAAGTAGATTTGAGCTTGTTTATAGCATGTAATAAATATCATTAGGAGCTTTTGAAATATTTTGGTGTATTCTCATTTTACACTGTCCAAGAATTTTTCTTCTCCTGTAGTTTGAAAGTAGTGGATTAATCACCATTGTGATACTTGTTGGGAGACAAAAAAAAGGCCCTTATTAATATTTATTTTGCAGGTGGGCATTATATCCCCCTGGAAGAGTACCTTCAGGAGTAACAGTGCATGTAAATGAAGAAGATGGTGATGTCAATATTGACAGTCCATCATCTTTGCAGGTATTAATGATTTTGAGATGCAAATAATGTGCTTCTACACTGCCAAATATTGTGATTGGTTTTCATTTATTTGAGCCATGTGTTGTTTTCTGTCGTGTTCATCCAGTGGTGGCTGGACTTCTACCCTCTTCTTGCTGAGGAAGACAAACCAATAGAGTGCACTCAACTGCCTGGGGAAACAATATTTGTCCCAAGTGGATGGTGGCATTGCGTGCTAAATTTAGAGACTACTGTTGCTGTGACACAGAATTTTGTGAACTCCAAGAACTTTGAATTCGTGTGTCTGGATATGGCTCCTGGTTATAGACATAAAGGAGTATGCCGTGCTGGGCTTCTTGCTTTAGATGACATTAGTATTGAGGATGTCAGGAAAAATATGTTGTCCTTAGAAAGTGGTTTGAGCTGCTCTGACCTGTCAAGGAAAGATAAGAGGATTAGAGTTGACCAGCCTAGAAGTTCAGAAGATGGAAGTACTATAGATGGTGTCTCTAAAGGCATAGATTTGACAGAGGTGGAATTTTCTTATGACATAAATTTCCTAGCTATGTTTTTGGATAAAGAGCAAGATCACTACACTTCGTTATGGAGCTCAAGCAACTCTATAGGGCAGCGAGAGATGAGAGAGTGGTTATCAAAGCTCTGGGTTGAAAAACCAGAGACTAGAGACCTTATATGGAAGGTATTTATATGTTCACTTCTCTGCTTGTTTATGGTTAGTGTTTTTTTCTCTTTTTTTAATCAAATCAAACTTTTTGTCTTAACTCATGGCTCTAATTACATGTAAAAGGAAATCCTGTTATTTGTATCAACCATCATATGATGTAGAGCGGGATAGGGATATCAAGAATTATAGTAAAACGATAAGGAATTTAGAATAGACCCAACTAGAAAGCAATTATTAGGACATTCAGTATCAAATAAACACTCTATTATGCAAACAAGAAAAACCTAAACTATAGAGATACTTCAAGTGGAAAATTTTTACTTGGAAACACCCCTTGCAAGTTCAGATCAACCATGGCATACAACCATCACCTCTAAAGAGAAATCTCATGTTCAGAGTTAGCTACCTAAAAATGGGAAGGAAGGAACTATTTACACTAGGTCTTTTCTTAGTATTATAAATACCTTAAGAGTCCCTAGATATAAGGGTAGAACGGAATTCGGATGAAATTGCAGAAATTGGCCAAATGCAGAATAAAACTTATAGGACATGATATTGATCTGGGACCTGCGATCGCTGCCTTCATGATGCTGCCTTCTTCATGATTGGGTCTTCACTGTAGCAAAAATCTGCAGCTTCTATGTTTTTGGCCTTCTAATTGCTTTGGTGCTTGACGCCCTTCCTTCAAATATCCACTTGAGCATACTTTAGACCTTGAGGCCATTCTTCCTCTAAATCCTCCAAGCTCATGGTGGATGGAAGAATGCTCCAAAATCCTTGGATCCACATCATATGAGACATTACGGCTGATGAATTTATATATGCTTAAGTAGCTGCATAGCAGGAACCTTGACCTTTTTCATCTGCACAGCTGATCACACGTAGTTGCAGGTTATAAATGTTCTGCATAATGAGGTGTTAGATCAATAATTGGTCATCTCTCATCGGGGTCACCTTTTGTGTAATTTAAGCTTCAGTTATTGCTTATGACCTTAGAATCACTTCTGCTAGGGAGCCTGTCTGGCACTGAATGCTGATAGATGGTACGCACACGCGACAGAAATTTGTACCTTCCATGGGTTGCCGTTGCCTACAGATGATGAGAGGCTTCCTGTTGGAACAGGCAGCAATCCGGTAAGTCTTTGTGCTTAGTGGATCTTCTACTTATGTGGCTATTTCATTAGTGTCACTTTTTTATCTAGACTGAAGTTGAAGGAAACTTTTAGTTATTACTGGCGCCTGACACCATTACCTTTGTGATAGTGTTGAGGTTTTTATTCATCAATACTCAAGTAGGCTTTTTTCATCTCAATGAATTAATGCTAAAGTTGAGATGCTTAAAAAATGGTGGAAGATCAATTTTTCTATTACAAAGATGTTTTGTAACCATTAACCTAACAAGTGGTAATACCTGTGTACAGGTTTATCTAGTTGGGGACAATGTTATAAAAATACTTGTTGAAGAGGGATTAGAAGCTTGTCTTCATTCTTTGGGCACTGAGGTATATCTGTACTTCTGGCAGTTATTTTTCCAGCTGATATATTTCTTTGTACTTTATTCATTCAGTTTGGTTTGATCTTTTGTAGCTCGAGTTTTACAGTTCACTCCAGAAAATGAACTCCCCTTTGAGGAATCACATTCCTAATGTTTTATCCAGTGGGATTCTCTTTATTGAAAATGGCTTGTGTAAGGTTCAGTGTTGGGATGGCAAAGGAATTCCAGAGGTGATTGCTAATTTTAGACCCCTTGTGGAACATGAGCAAGCTGATTATCCATTTGGCTTGTGGAGTAAAAGGCAGCTTGATTATAGAAAAGCCGGGATGTCATTAGCCGAACTAGTAAGCACTGGCAGTGGCTCAACAATATGTCCATATGTCATAACACAGAGATGCCAAGGGAAAATATATGCTCAAATGTTAGTGAAATCGATTTCTACAATTGCCTGTATCATTTATATGAAGTACTTGCAGTTGTTTTTTGATGTACTGCTCCCCCTTTTCATTTAGTTTGTGTTTGCTCGCAGAAGAGATTCCATCTCATGGGAAGACACTCTAAATTTGGCCTCGTTCCTGGGAGAACAAATGCGCAACCTTCATCTTGTGCCGTGCCCAGCTTTGAATGATTTAACATTGTTGGAAACCCAGCAGAAAGCAGTACCCACTGCTAATGGGAATCTCGAGGATGACGAGGACAAGATTTGTGTCCCTGCAGAGTGGAGTTTATTCCTGAAAACTCTGAACAGGAAAAAGAAGGATGTTTGTGATCGCTTGACCAAATGGTAAACATTTAACAACAGAATACTTTGTTGATCATAAAGCAGCATTCTACAGTCTCAATATTATGTAGCAAATGTTCTCCTTATTTTCTTGCTTCTGCTCGCATGGCTTTGTGCCTTTGACTGTGATGCTTGAGACCATGTGTCTTAAGGGCCGTTTGGTATGCTGGACAAGCATAGATGGTCCTGGGATAAGTTATATTAGGATTAGTAATTAGTACCAGGATAAGTTATCCCTGCCGCGGGGGAATCTTAGTAGCTCAATTGGTTGAATATTTGAATTTTCACCTTGGTGAGGGTTCTTATCCCCACCCTGTAATCCCCTTCCCCTTCCCCTACCCCCAATTTTGAAAAGAAAAAAAAAGTTATCCCTGCTAGAGGGTGGAATAATAGTACCGGAACTAGTTATGCCAGGATTAAACATTAATGACAAAAATTACCCCTCTGGTCCCTCAAACCTAAATAAGGTGGAGGGTATTTTTGTAAACAAACAAATTCTTTCTTAGAAATTTTGCAATGCATGTTATTTTTAATACAACAAACCGAACAGTCAATAAGAAATAATACCAACATTACTTGTCTTCAAACCAAACGACTCATTAGAGAATTTCTTGGGTTGATTAGTGTTACATCAATGTAAATGCTATGTCAGGGATTATATGATTTTTTTTTTTGAGGGGGGGGGAGGGTGTTCTTGGTTGTCTCTTCATTTGGTGTCAGATCAGCGTACATGTTACTCTGTGACCAGAGCCGTAGCTTGAGATTCAATTTTATTTCAGATAATGTTCAAAGTTTCGAAAAAGTCAATTTTCTTTCTTGTTTGACTAATTTTGATTGAAATATAGTAAGTTCCAACTCTATTAATAATACACACACATATGTATACACTATATACACAAAAATATAATTCAACTCTTCCCTTAATAGTTGTGGTGAAATAATTTATAAAGATGAACTCAATTTGAAATTCCGTGAGATACCTAAATTTGGACAAAGAAAGTACCTTGTAAAGTCATTTCTTGATTTGAGAAGATAAAATCCTTAACGACTTCTTTACTACTTATATATTGCATCACCAAGATGGTAGAGGAGGCATATTACCGTAGCTTAACTCTCCTCTACACCACATTAAGGACGTGATATATTCAGTTCTTATTTAGAATTGGGAAAGAATTATATTTAGACAAACACTTCCTATTAATTTGTGTGTTGGATTTTGGGCTGCTTGTTTTCTACTGGATTAATGTTCAACTCTCTTGTTAAGCTCATCAAAAAAGTTCTTTGTTCCTTATTAGAACAAATTCTGTTCAGACAGTTCTTTTGCCTGTTAATGTGTATGTGTTGGGTACTGCTGTATTACTCTATTGCAGTGTGAGGTACCTATACATGAGTTTTTTCCTGTGCATTTACATAAGCTGGCACAAGCACCGTAGATTTGAGCTGCTACTGCATAGTTGTATCTGAGACTTTTCTGTTTCAATCTGTAGGGGTGATCCAATTCCTAGAGAGCTGATTGAGAAAGTCAAGGAATACATCCCTGATGACCTCCACAAGGTTCTTATATTTAAAGATGAAGTTGATTAGACTTCCTTCAATTGGCTAAGACAGTTCATTGTTTCTTGTCCCTTTTTCCTTCCTGCTAGTGACAATGGCACTTATGTTCATTCTCTGATGAAAATGCATTTATCTGATTCTTGTTTATGGTCTCCTATTTAAGGTTGACATGGGAGTCAGATCTTGTACGTGGATACACTCCGATGTGATGGATGACAATATCCACATGGAACCGTGTTCCCTTACTTCTCGCCCTGGAGGGACTACTGATGATCCCGAGTTAATTGACAATGTTTCTGCAAATGGATCTAATTTGAGTGAGCCTATACGTGCATGGAGACCTACTCATATACTCGATTTCAGTGGTCTATCTGTTGGTGAGTTATTGAGCAACTATTAACTTGCTTTTTGGGCTTGATCTGCTGGTTGTTTTTAATTTCTTTTCCTGATGGATGAACCATGTTCTTATATGTACTGTATTAGTCTTCTACTACTTGTCCCTAAATATTATATAATTCGTAGAAGTTAAGATATGTCTATGAAAGGAACTGTTTTATTATTGTTCATGTCATATGAATCTGGTTAAGTTTATGGTGCATATTAGATTGTCAATGATTATTTAGCACAAAAAGAAATAGCTAAAGAAAAGAAAATGGAAATTAATATGGAACTGAATTGGATCTTAGAGTTTGGCACCAGTTTAAGAGGCAGGCTTTGCCTATTTAAACAAATAAGTAAATAAACAAAAAGAACAAAAAGAAAAGTTTCAGAGTCATATTCGTAGGTACTCCAAAGTTACTGCTTAGCAAGTATAATTTGTGAACCATTTTCTTTTATTTTAATGTTACCAATTCTCAAAAGAAAAAAAAAACTATTTTCTTTTATTTTCTTGTATGTTTTGGCAACACCGATTCTAATGTACAGTTGAGTATTGCCCTCCTTGAATTTTGAAGATTAGCATTACTTATTTTAACGTGAGAACTAATCAACAAATCTCAGTGGGTCTATTTTAAAAAAAGAAAAGGTTTTACTTTATTTTGGGTGGTTTCTCTGACTTTTGACAAGAGAAGCTTTTTGGTGCATATTTAATTGGCAGTCTCGTGTGAAAATACTACACCCAACATCACTTAACTACAAGTAGATCACTCAAGTTCGCACAGTAATCTTTGCATCACTAAAAACCTCATATGCGGAAAGTTGTAAAATGCTGATTCCTTACATTTTATTTTTAAACATTTGAGTTTCTGTGATTAGTAACCAGTTATTTTTTCTCAGGGGACCCGATTGCTGACTTAATCCCAATACACCTGGATATCTTTAGAGGAGATCCACATTTACTGAAGCAGTTTCTGGATAGCTATAAACTTCCATTTGTTAAAACAGGAGTGAATGCATCAGCTAAAAGCAATGGATTTCAGAGACTTTCTTACCGAACCATGTGAGTAATATGTTCTCATGTCATATTTCTTCTATATTGTTGTCATTGGTTTTCATTAAGCAATTGGGGACATTTTTTTCTTCAAAGTTAAATTGCACTACCAAAGCTTATACAATATCCAACCATTTGAAGATAGTTTGATAACATTTAAACTCATGCCTTAGAATCCATAACCCTCGACCTTCACTAAATCAATGCATGATTTGTCATTTTCAGAATTGTTGATTCTCCACCAATACCATATCCTCAATCAGACCCCTAAATCACTTTCAAAGTCATTAGTTATGTGCATTACTGTTTAACATGCTGAATACACTAGGAGTTTGAACTTGAGATCATTCAGTGGAGGTTTTAGTTGATTATTAGATCTAGAGTCTCCGGATGTTCTCTGTGTTGGCCAACATGAGCTTTGTGGATGAAGATAGAATAGATTGGAACCTCATCCTCCTTGACTCCTTACAACCGTTGTTTCTATCTACTATTATCTAATCAAGTTATTAATGACCGGACGAAACCAAGAAATAACCCCTCACGTGCAATTAATGCAAACAATTAATTGGAAAGTAAGAGGCGTGCTTTTATTGCTCCAAGCTACCAACAAATGAACTATATACCATTTGATCCCTCTATTAGCCAAAAAATATTAATTGTGATAAAATATTTCATCAATGGGTTTTACTTTTTCATGAATCCATTGATTCTATATGACTTATTACTACTCCCCTGTCGCACCTTATTCGTACATGGAGTAGTGGTTTAAACTCACTTTCAATGAATTCTATCTGTACAGGTGCTACTGTATTTTGCATGATGAAAATGTTCTGGGAGCTATTTTCAGTACTTGGAAGAACCTGAAGACGGCAAAATCATGGGAAGAAGTCGAGGAGGCTGTATGGGGAGATCTTAATAGTTATACAGGCTCCTGTTGAACTTTCTTTTGTTCTTTTTAATTTTTATCTTTCAGTTTTATTGATGAATGTTGAATAAGTCCAATCGCGTGTACACTAACATTTGTTTGAGGTAATTTATTGATATTTTTTCCCCTTTTTCCTACTGATCATTTCTTCAAAACTTTGCCAAAATTTATTATCTACCATAAACTTGAAACAATGATTGTGGAGTCGGTAAACAGGCTTAGGCTTGGTGGTTATTCTTACGACCTCTTATTAATTTCATTTGACGTCCTTCTTTCAAAAACAGCTCATCTATGCAACTAAACTGAGAACTGGGTGCTAATAGCAACTTCAGTCAATCCCTCTGTATGAATGTTATATACGCTAAAATATCACCCGCTAAAACTCTACATTGTGTAAACAAAAATTAAACGATCTAATTCCAAAAATCTAAACAAAACTGTGTTATCTTGGTGTACAAGTGTGTTTCTAAAGACCAGATTTCCACTATGCCAAGATTTCAAAAGTAGTAAACACCTTTTAGTCAAAAGGAAAAAGAAAAAAAAAAAAAACTATCAGCAAATTATAGGGTGAACTCTTGAGTGTGTACTCGGGATATTACAGCAGTTACCAGTTGCTCTCTTCTTTCACCCTCATGGTAATTACAGCATTTTGTAACACATCACAGTAGACCAGCAAAATCAGCACTAGTTTCGATTACATCTTCAATATCAGCTTCATCCAATTCATCAAGTTCCATACTACCCCCATAAGAATGTGTTCCAACCTGCAAAGGAACTCTAGCCTCTTGTATTATCGCCAAAACTTCTTCCATGCTCTGGGAAGGGTTATTTACATCGACACATTGGTAACTTCCTCCTTCCATCAGTTCCACTGGTAAGTTCTTTAAAAACCAAGGATGCATTTTTATTTCTGGAATGGTTATTCTCTGCAAAAGTATAATCAGCATGCATTTATGGTTTTGGCACATTATATTCGCAATATAACATGAAACAAGAAAAACACGGAAGCAAGTTTATGGAAGGCCTTTGGTGGGAACGAACCTTGCACCTAAGCAGAATACATATATATATCGAGAGAATGAGTTAATTACTGATAATGATATTTCACTTGGACACAACGCATGAACTATTCTATTATCAGCAGAAGACCATATGATTTTATTACCTTTTCAGGGTCTGCCACAAAAATCCTGGCTATGAGATGGCGGCATTCAAGGGAAATTTGGATTTGCTCAGGAATTGAGTAGCGAGCGGTGAGTATTTTCTGTCATGGAAACTAGCCAATCATAATGCTGCAGTAAATTTTTCAATGCTTCACACTTGCATGAACAATAAATGCAGCAAACTGATAAACTAAATTCAGAGTAAAGCAGGCTTCTTTTTCATCTACTAGAAATCTGATTATGTTGTCATCACTCACAGAAATAGTCTTTGTAAAGTTTTTGGGATCACTTGAATCTTGAAATGGATAAGCTCCAACCAGCATTACATATAAAGTGACTCCACAGGACCAAACATCTGCAAGCTATAGTTTCAAGAATTAACAGGAGGAGACATGAGTGTATATGACAAATATTATGACAAAGAAGAAAGATGTAGCACCTCTCCATCATATTCTTTCCTTGTTAGGACCTCTGGTGCTACATAAGCAGGTGTCCCCACAGTGGACTTAGGTTGAGAATGAAAGACGGATGACTGCAAACAAATGTAGCAATTTTATATGAACTTAAATCTCGAATAGATGTAAGAATTAATAAGACGTCGAGAAAAGATCAGTAACCTTGGAGTACCCAAAATCACATATTTTGACACGTGGTGCAGCACTTCCGTCAAGTAATGTGTTTTCCAATTTGAGATCTCTATGACAGATTTGCTGCAACGGAAGACCAAAGATATACTAAGTCCCAAAAGGAGGACTGAACAAAGTTCACAGCAAGAGAAGTATTGATGTTGTACCATGAAATGGCAGTAGCTAACCCCTGATATCAATTGTTGAAAGAAGAACCTTGCCTGAGTAAAAAATAAACATAACCAAGCCACTCAGATGATTTTAAACTAGAAAAGAGTCTGCTCGGAAGAGCTGACATAAGCACAAGGAGATAGTCAACTGATAACATATTTAAAGGGACACTTCTCATTGCATATCACTCTGTGCTTTCAACTTATAAGATGGCATTCTTGGAAATTAAGAGTTTAGTTTCACTCATCAACAGGGCCCATGATATGGCAGACTACTACCCAGAGGACTTCCCACATCATGGTAGACTACTACTTTACCATGAATGTAAAAGGAATATTACCCAACCCAACCAAGTAAAGAGGCAGCAAAGATCTGACTATCATAAGCAAAGGTTATAAAATCAAATGAAAAATACACAGTTTGTTTGTTCTAAAGCCAAGACTAATTGCGGGATCTGGTGTAAGTATCATCCTTACCTCATCTTCATTAAATCTTCCAGCATTACAGATCCTCGCAAAGAGCTCTCCTCCCGCAGCATACTCCATTACTATTGCTAGATGAGTAGGTGTAAGCAAGACCTGGAGATGTTAAGTTCATTCATGTAAAAAACAAACTATAAACAAAATTGATAAGTCTGTTTGCCATTTAGCTACTATTTTGAGCAGCCACTGTAATCCCACTAATTGTAAATTGGCTATCATCAACAATCCCAAACACAAAATAATATGCAAATCATCGAATTAGAGCTACTACTCAGAAAAGTTGATTGCTTTCAATCCAATCCATAAGATACGATTGCATTTAATTGCGAGCAACAGAGTTCTTTAAAAAGAAATTATAACATAACATAGTTGTTACAGAACAAACAGGAGAGGCCAACCAAAAAGACTAATCTGATAGGTGGGGAGCCCATTTGGCCTATACACTCATTAGCATTTCTCATTTCTCTTTTATCCCATGAGGAACAATTGGCACATAACAATAAGAATCTTGTTACTGTTATTACCAACCAGATCTTCTGTTCTAGTAATTAGATCCATTACCACTTTTGATCATATCATAATGTGAAGCTATCTCCATTCCTCAAGAAATTTTTTAAAAAAAGATCTTTAACTTAATGAAAGTTCCTTATAAACCTAATGACAGCAATAACCAGAATCCCCATAGGAATCAAAGCAGATTATAAGAACAAAGAAAAGGGAAGATTCTTTCTAACAGTAAAAAGCAGAGCATACCTCTTTAAACCTCACTATATTTGGATGTTTCAATGATCTATGATTCATAATTTCCCTTTGCACATGTTCATCTATCTGCAAACAACCTCAAAACACAAACACACAAACAAATAAATAAAATACCCTAGATGGAGTAAAGACATCAAATTTAAGTTGATAAAAGATGAAACCTTTTGGCCTCTTTCAATAAACTTAACAGCAAAGAGTTCTTTAGTGTTCTTGTCATAAACAAGCTTTGCTACTCCGAAATTACCAGAACCCAACTCCTTCACTATCTCATAACGCTCCATCGTCAAGATTAAAAACAAAAAGGGGTTTCAGATTCTTCAGAAAGAATCAAACTTTTTTTTCTCCACTACTGTTATTGACTTACAGAATTGACAATTCAAAAGGTAAGAGCAAAAGGGGTTCAAAAATATTCAGAGGTTTACTAGCTGTGAGTTTATTGGACACACATTCTTGGCAGGTACTACATTGTTCAACTATTGTCGTCACTAATTAGCTCAAGTTGGGTAGGAAGAATTTTTACTTTTATCTATCTTTAATTGGTGAATTTCAATAAGAATTTACCCATAGGAATCTAAAGCCTAGTCCAGCTACATAAAAAAGAGAAGAAAAGTCTGGTCACGTCTGTAAGATGTGCAGAAAAGTTGCCACTAGTTGTGATTAGATTGGTGGACAAATTGATTGGAGTTGATCCTGCTCCTTTGAATTTGGGCTCTTTGATCAAACTGGAACACAATTTTAGACCGTACAGCGATATAGGACCTTTAATTACCACTGGTATTTTTTATAAATACATACCGTATAAATAAAGATGATTGTAATCAACCCAAATAAAATGAAAAAAATTCTCATTCTCCTTACTAATTTTCTTTTCTTTAGTTGAATCTTTCAATCCTACTTAACAATCTTGAACTAACAAAAGATCTCCCCAATATATTTTTCTTCTGCTATTCTCTACCGTTATAATAGTTTGAGTAGCAATTGTATAAGGTGATTTATATGGATGGTTGTGGTATTTTTTGGTGGTGATCTAGTGGTGAAATTATTAAATATCATATATATGTCATATTTATCTTGTGCATATGTCAATTGTATGTCACATGAATTACTGTTGAGCAACTTTCACATATAGCAAACACAAAAATTATATTTGTATGTTATATGTATAGTTTGCATAATTGCGCTCCATAACAAATAATATTAATATGTATATTTCGCTATACATATATACAAAAGAAGCAATTGTATAATCTGTTTCGGTATTACATATACAAAAGAATCAATTGTATAATCTGTGTTTGTATAAAGCGAGAAAGACAAAAGAAAACTGGGCTAAGAAAAAATCTGTATTTGTATAATCATAAGTGTATAGGACGAAAATATATGTATTTGTATTTGTATATACAATTTTTCTCATTTTTTACAAACACAATGTATACATTTGTGTTTGTATAAAGTGAGAGAGGCGAGTGAGAGTGGCGAGCGAGATCTGGGAGAGGGTAACGAAAATATGTATATATACAATTTTCTCTCACTTTATACAAATAAAAACACATTTTATACATTTGCGTTTGTATAAAAGCGAGAGAGGCGAGGGAGAGAACGAGAGTGGCGAGCGAGATTCACCAGGGAGAGAGGCGAAATAACAACAGTTTGCTACGGGATACAATTAAATCAAACTATGGTTATGACATTTAATTTGAATTAATAGTTTGCTATATTATATATAATTTTCCAATTACTGTACATAGTAAAATATATATGATATACACATGACATACAAATGATACATGATATATATGTCAATACATATAGTTGTATATTCACGTAAAAGAATGTTAAAATTGTCAACCACTTATGAAACTAGTGCAAATTCATTTACAGTCACAATTTTTTCTTGTGGAAAGTTGAGACTAAAAACTATTTATGTAAATGGAAAATGACATTTTTCTTAGATGTTCTAAAAATTAAAGTAAACAATAATAATTGAAATGCAGGAGCTACTATTTAGGACCTAAATGAGACCCTCTAAATCATGGGTCAGCCCACCAAAAACAATGGAGGAGGCCCATAATAATGGGCCGATTGAATTAGGATACGAACAAGGAAAAATTACCCGAATTAACAAACATCTAGAGTATATTATGTAATATAGCTATGGTTTCAATTATTTTTAATCCTTAGCTATAGTTACGCAAAAAAATTCTATTCGGCATCCTGATGATTGTATAAATCCATAATTTGTATATGCTTACCCTAGCTATTTGTATACAAAGTATGAAAAAATCATAATAAATTACCCTTGTTTGTATATTGGCAAGCGAAATATGCAAGTTGTGTTCTAAAAAAAAATCTAAATGTATAAATACATAATTTATACATACTTACCATGTTTGTATATTCGCAAGCGAAATATACAAATGGGCAAGCAAAATTTACAAACTGCAACCTCCATTTGTAAATACTTATCATGTATATTTGCAAGCAAAATATACGAGTTGCAGTCTCCATAGCAAATATAACTATAGCTATGGAGCACAATTATTGAAACAATAGCTATAAAGCCTTATTATATCTATTATCTTTGCTATTTTTTGAAAAAAATTCGATGAACAATTGAACATATACTAATACGATAGGCATACAATTATTTTGTACAATGGTACTAACATGATCATATCACAACAGGGAGTGTGAAAAGCAGGTAAGGTTTCACCTTATTCGATTAGTGTGGTGTTGGACATATCTGGAGAGTCTTGCTTAAAAATGTCATCTAAGTTCATATGATTTGACTATCCTACATTTGATTTGTGGATTTTCAAAAGCAATAAGCCCCATTCTTTCCTAGGCATCTTGTCTAAAGATAAAATTAGGAAGTACACTTTATATATAGCTTTACACTTCTTTTTTTCTTTTTTTAAAGGGTTGGAGTGTATCGAAAATTGCTTTAAATGATTGAATTCATTTAGACAATAAGTATGATTTGACTTCTAGATACACAATAAAATTATTTTTTGATAACATTTTTTATTTAAAATTTTTAAATCTATGCCTAAAATATCTCATATTCATATTATATATAATTCAAAAAAAAATTAAAAAAATATAAGACGTAGACAGTTTACCTCAATACAGATTAGAATTGTGCAGAAATATAGGAACCGCATGTAGTGGAGCACGGTAACGAACAAACTCGCACCGTCCATGCCCATCACCCACTACATTCGCCTAAAATGGCGGGGACCTATCCATTTGACCCCACTCCACTTTTTTTTTCTTCTTCTAATATAAAAATATGAAAAGTAAATTCCTACATACTACGTGGGTGCATTATATGCATCATATTAATATATTACTATATATGACTATCACTTAACTAATATTATATAATATATTAAAATAGTAGTGTATAAGATGGATTCTTATGAATGAGGTTTCCGAACTATCTTGATAGCTATTATTTTCCAACAACTTAATATAAAGTAATTTTGTCCATAAAAAAATGAACTTATAAAGCAATGTATATGATGTATCATTTTATAGCTGTCGTGTTTGCATTAATTTAAATCAACCTACATACGCTCTAATTAATTTCATGTGATATCTTCTATTAACACAATGCCAAATAATTTTATCAAATAATAATTTAAAATATAATATATAAATATGTCATTTACCTTGACTTCATTTTACATAATATCCTCCAATTGTGGGTGTGCACAAGTTGACATTTAAACTTGTATAAAGTTGATTGACATAATACTCGTGGGACGCAAATTGTTATATACCATGTGTATATCTATTTGTTCAATTTTACACAAGTTTAAATATTTGCTTGTGCACATCCAAAGTTAAAGGATATAAATATAAATTGAGGCCAAGTTAAAAAAGATATTTATGTATTATGCAAAAATCTAAATATATAAAAAGAAATCACCTCATTCATGAATGTGTTTTTTTTTAGTAAAGTTATAGTATCATTCAACATAATTTCATGCACGAATAGGCATGTTTCAGTGACACTAACATTCCCCATTTCTTTCTTCAATCCCTTTAGTTTTTTTAGTATAGTTATAACCGAGGCGAAATCAATTTTAGGAGTTTGAGAGTTCTACATTTTCTTCTCCTTCTTTATCATTGAGCTGTCAGTCAGTTTTGTTAAGGTTCACAAATTACTCTATTACTTAATTTTCTAATATAAATATAGAGTTTACGGAAAAGCTATTAGATTCATCCGAATCCACAAACCCCTACCTACCTCCGCCCTTGACTATAAGCCTATATAGTTGGAGGCACATGAATAAATATTCGATACGAGTAAATATTTATCGAAAATTTGTTGATAACATTGAGAGTAGGCAAACTTGGCCACTTAGAAACAAAAGTTTTATTCCATGCCCTCAATATTCCCGCTGAATAAATTAGAATTTCGTCGGGAACTTCACTAATACTGTTCTAGAAAGTTAGTAGTAGTGTCTACTTCTTTTTTTTCAATTCAACCTTTAGAATCAGATTTCTAGAATATCTTTTGGAACATACAAAACGAATGAGAATTTCGAATTGCAAGGACTTCATTGGATTACCACTTACGAGGCCGTACACAGATTCCAAATATCTTCATTTTATTTGAAACTTATGAAGTCGATGTTGAAGTTGAGTTACGTTTGATTATACTTTTTGTTGTAATATCTGAAATTACATTCATGTTATAAATCGTTTTTAAAATTTAATTTCATGACCAAACATGAATTTTTAAATAATGTGAAAATAAATAAAAAATGAATAATTTTTATAGCCAAAGTGTAGTTAAAAGCAACACACACAATTTTGTTTTTTTTTAAAAATTGTTAAAAGCAACAAATGGTGGTAAAAACAATGGGTCAGACGTGATAATCAATGTAAGCCCAATTATGGCCCAAGAACAACTGGCCTTGGCCCAAGTCAGCCCCAGTTACGCCTTTAAAATACAGCTCAAATCCCTGCTGTCAATCACTTTACCAAATCAACGGTCTAGATTTACTCTAGAAATAAAAGAAAAAACAAAATCCTAAAATCTCTCTACTCCTCTCAATTCAAAAAAAGCCCTCTTTCTCTCAATTTTAAATTCAGTTCAGAAAATCGAAAAACTCTCTCATTTCATTCAGATCTCAAAAAAAATTATTTCCGAGCACACAGAGAAAAAATCTAAACATGGCGGTGGCACCGACGGCGCGTGAGGAGAACGTGTACATGGCAAAGCTGGCGGAGCAGGCCGAGAGGTATGAAGAGATGGTGGAATTCATGGAGAAAGTCTCCAACTCCCTCGGCTCGGAAGAACTAACCGTGGAGGAGAGAAACCTTCTCTCCGTCGCGTATAAGAATGTGATCGGAGCGCGTAGGGCATCGTGGCGTATCATTTCATCGATCGAGCAAAAGGAAGAGTCTAGAGGAAATGAGGAACATGTTAACTCTATCCGCGAGTACAGATCTAAGATTGAGAACGAGCTCTCTAAGATCTGTGATGGCATTCTCAAATTGCTTGATTCTAAGCTTATTCCTTCTGCAACATCTGGTGATTCTAAGGTTTTTTACCTGAAAATGAAAGGAGATTACCACCGCTATTTGGCTGAGTTCAAGACCGGTGCTGAACGTAAGGAGGCTGCTGAGAGTACTCTCACTGCCTACAAAGCTGCTCAGGTTTGTTTTTAAATTTGCTTTATTTAGATAATGTTTGATCTGTTTATCGATTTGATTAGATTTTACGGATCTGCTTGCTGCAGATTTGTGCCTCCTAATTTGTATATTTCTCAGTAGATCTTCTATTTATGAGACTTTTCGCATAACAATAATATTATGACTTATGGTATAATATAATTTGGAGTTAATTAATGAAGGAACAACATAATATAATGAAATGCTCCTCCATAGTGAGTAATTGACCTATTGCTGATTCACAACTGCAGGGTACTTGTATATAGATAACATTTCAACCCTTAATATTTTTTTTGCTCGCAGTATATGTTAATTGATGTTATTTGGGATATGTGGTTATGGATTTTCTCCTCATGTAGACTGGGTTATTAGTTTAAATATGTTTCTGGCAGAGAAAATTGCTGAATTTGTTTCTGTTTGTGAGTAATTGACCTTTTGCTGATTCGAGAGTTGGAAATAAATTGTGGCCTGATGTTATTTAGTTAGCCATGATTTCTTGTTTATGGTATGAACAATCTTGTTTTGTTTATGTTCAGTTTTTCTCATTTTCTACAATGCTTGTAGGATATCGCATCTGCTGAACTTGCCCCAACACATCCCATCCGTCTTGGACTGGCTCTTAACTTCTCTGTGTTTTATTATGAGATCTTGAACTCTCCCGACCGTGCTTGCAATCTTGCCAAACAGGTAAGACTATCTCAGTATAGATCAGATGTTTTTAGCTTCCAGGTTATCATAGATTTGTCGACACTGTTTGTTCACTCAGCAATCTATGCATCTCAGCTGCGAAAAAAAGTGTCTTCCTTTTGATATCATGTTCTTCCTATGAAACAGGCCTTTGATGAAGCAATTGCTGAGTTGGATACATTGGGAGAGGAGTCTTACAAGGATAGCACTTTGATCATGCAACTTCTTCGTGACAATCTCACTCTCTGGACCTCCGATATGCAGGTAATAATCATGATCCTACCAATATTTTTCTATCATGATTGTTTTTTTGACAAGGGGTGTTAGTGGTGTTAATGTTATTCATGATTCTATCTACTTTTGGTTTGCAGGATGATGGGGCTGATGAAATCAAGGAAGATCCCAAACCTGAAGAAAAAAATTGAGGGGAATTGAAACCCTCTAATTTGCTTTTCACTTCTCCCCCAGTTGTTTTAATTGGGAGAAGCTGATTATCATAATTTCCTTGTTAGTATTATGGTTTTCCATTAAGAGAACTCTCTTCTTATTGGCAACAAACTACTTTTATATTGATGTTTTAAAAGTTCCATCTTTTAATTTAATGTGGTTCTTGAGGTTAAGAGGTTTCTTTTTTTCAATGTGGTTCCATCTTGATGTTTTCCGTTAAGAGGTTCTCTTATTGGTAACTAAAGCATTTGAATTGTTATTGTGTACTTCACATATCAAATACAACAGAAGTGAAACGCAACAATCTGTTTTTGTAAGTAATAAAGCTTTATTTTTGTCTTATCATCCTTTTTCACTAGTAGTTTGCAGTGAAATCAACTTCATAGGAGCTTCTGACTGTCAATTCAAATATTATTACAAGCAACAAAATCACTATCAAGAAAAAATCCCAAGAACCATTGGTTAAGTCATGGTTAGGGGTGAAATGTCACTTTCTATCTTCATTAGTGTCACAGTTGACCTTTGATTTATCTTAACAACTAGGCACATTTGTCACATAGTCATCATCGTTGAGCTTTCGAGTTCCAAAGGGGTGAATAGTAAAAGTTCACAGGTAGCAAAAGCCCTCAAACTGTTGTGGAAGTGCATTGGACCACATTAAGGATAGGCTTTCATTATGGTTCTCTTCCCTCCTCCCCTCTTTTTTTTGGCCAAAAAAGCAACAACCCTAATAATTTTTTTATTGTTTGAGTTGTGTGATGAAGTTTTGGTAGAGGTGGAGGATTAATTTGTTGGTGAAGTTGTTAATTGTTGAGCTCCATTTGAGGCTTGGGGTGGTTAATTTGAGTTTGGGGATAGGAACGATGTTATTGGAGGTTCTAGGTGTTGAAGAAGACGATGTTGTTGCCGGCGGAACAATTAGGGACACATCTTAGATAATCTCACCTAGTTCAAAAAGCATATTGACCCTTTCTCTTACTAAAAATAAGCCCTCATGTGAGCACACATAGGGGCGGCGTTTGGTCATGAAATTGTGAGTAATTGAAAATAAAAATTGTTTTCAAAAGTTTTTTTGTGAATTTTATGGCTATTGGAGTTGTTTTCAAATTTTTGTTGATAGTGGGAGTGAAAAATATGAAATCAAACTTTTTCGTATATTTCAAATTTCTGAATGCCAGAATTTCATGGCCAAACATATATTCGAAAAAGAGTTTTTTAATCAATCAAAATTCAAAAGAGGGCCTAAAGAGTAGTAATGATTAAGTTTTATCTAACATGCAGAATTATATTAGTCCCAACTCCTGAGTTAAGCACTAATTTTGGTGTCATAAAATATACAACTTAACAGAGAGTGCCAATATTTATACATGCTGTTTTATTAAAAATGGACTAAGACTGATTTAGAGTCGCCACTTAATTTTTAAGAAAAATCAAGAAAAACTATTTTTTTCAAAAGATTAAAACAGTAAATCTAATGAAAATATTTAAAGGGGGTTCGGGGGTTCTTATTAACTTTCTAGGAAGGTTTTAAAAGCACCTAGAATGTCCACTAATGTGGTTATCCGACAATTAATTATTTGGCTAAAATAGGCATGCTTGACTAGTTACCGAATGAACGAACTTTATAACTTAAAATCATTTAAAGAGGAAAAGGGAATATATTATCTAAAATGTCCAAGTAGAGAAAAGCTTCTAAATTTTTTAGAAATTAATTTGGAAAGATAAGTATACTTAGTTATCTTAAGATAAAGTACTATAAGTTAACTAACTCAAAATGGGTGTCCTTTGGGGAATTATGAGTTTAAGAACCTTAAAATTAATTAGCAAATAAACAATTGAACAAATACGAAATA
>JAJOOO010014383.1:0-35572 GCA_029582685.1 Solanum piurae | reverse complement strand
TACATCTAACCTATCAGCAAGCAAGACCCAACAATAATATCAACACATATTTGCTAAATCACACCCCAAGAATGGAGGTTTTTAGCCACACATCAAGAAATAGAAATTTATACCTTCAATGATGTTGAAATCAAATGGGTATAGAGAAATAAGTCTTGATTTGAGCAAAGAAGGAAGAATCCAAGAGACCCACTTCCAAATTGAAGGAGGTGAAACCCTTTTCTTCTTGAAGTCTTCAAACCCTCACAAACTTGAGAGTAAAATAAAAATAGTACTAAATCCAAAATCTGATAGAAAAATATAATAATAAAATCTTATACTAAGCTATAACTTTCAATGAGTATTTATAGTTTTCAAAAATATGTGTTGTGGCGAATCACTCAGCGACATTAGTCAGAATCGCCGATCAACTTGGCGATTCGCCCTTTGGTGTAGTTCATCTCCGTCTTGCACTCTCTTTCGGCATTGTTGTGCTCTGTGTCATTGGGCGACATAGTACTGCTTCGCGGAACTATTCGGTTACCCGTCGACTGGTCCATTAATCGCCTTTTGATCCACTTCCTTCAGGGCTTTGCGAACTGGAACAAAGGGCGGAGTGCATTCCTTTGTCGATTCGCCAAGTATGCTTGGCGATCCTCAGGCCTTCATTTTCTCGTTCTTTTAAGCCTTTTTCATTCCTTTTTGCGAAGTAGTGTCCATGCATTCCTTCAAACTTCAAATACCTGAAACTTAAAGGTTTTCATCAAATATTGAGATAAAATAAGCATTTGAGGACACAATTTCTATTAAAATAAAGCCCGAAATGAAATTATAATCAACATTATCAACCCTATCCCAAACCCATGATCCCAATACCCAACTTAGGGCTTTTTACCACCATTAACTTTAGGCCAAAACCCTCCCCCAACGATAATTATCCATGAATTTATGTTCTACGGATAAAAAAATTGATTAGGGGACTAAAATTCTTACCTTTATCACCAAAAGTCGTGGAAGACCTTCAAGAAATAACCCTGCGTTGTCCCTTAGCTCTTAACAATGAAATTTTTTGAAAAATAATGTTTTTGGGTTTTAATAACGACTTAATTTGTGACTATCCCACTACAGCGGTCCCTATCCCGCCACAGCGGCCCCACCCTGGCGGGAATAGTCCCATCCTAGCGGCTTACATGGAAAGAGAGAGTCAAATTTAGAGTTTTAAACCCCCATTTCATAACACACCTTCAACCCATGACACTCAAAAAATACTCGTTCACGCAAAGGTCAGTTTTGGGAGTTCTACTCGCCTGAATTCAATTCCGTAAAGTCGTACATGTTCCATAATGTCTTAGCTATCTACTCATATGATCAAAATCATAGTTAAACCTTTCATTACCTACCGGATTTCCTTATACCTCACATGACTAAGATTTCATCCAAATCTGGACTAGGCTAGGAATTTCCAAGTTACTATCCAAAAGTTTTCTGACCCCAATTCTTTCCCCATTGGCTTTTCCCTAACGACGGAATCAGGTCGTTACAATAGATACTAATTTACCCATCACTCGTCCCTGAGTGATAAACTAGGAAAGACTGGCTAAAGTACGGGTATAGTAGTACCTGAATCATTGAACAACTGGGGATACTTGTCACGCATGCCCTTCTCGGTTTCCCATGTAACTTCCTCAATCAGATGATTCTTCTATTAAACTTTCACATACTTAATCTCCTTGGTCCTCAGCTTCCGGATATCATGATTGAGAATTGTAACTGATTCCTCCTCATACTGAAGGTCTTTGTCTAACAACATTGAGTCCCATTTTATGATGTAGTCCCCATCCCCATGATACTTCTTCAACCTGGACACATGAAATACTGGATGAACTCCCGATAAGTTAGGAGGTTAGGCCAACCTATAAGCCACTTGCCCTACACAGTCAAGAATTTTGAATAGTCCGATGTATCGAGGACTAAGCTTGCCCTTCTTGGCGAATCTCATCACCCCTTTCTTGGGCGACACCTTAAGAAGAAATTTCTCACTAGTCTGAAAGACCATGTCTCTTACCTTATGGTCTGTATACTTTTTCTGCCGGCTTTCGGCTGCTAAAAGCATAGCTTGGATGCTTCTTACCTTATCCTGGGCATCTTTCACTAAGTCAACTCCCAAAGGTTTCACATCTCCAGCTTCAAACCATCCTATGAGTGATCTGCATTATCTAACATAACGTGCCTCAAATGGTGCCATGTCAATACTGCAGTGGTAACTGTTATTATAGAAGAGCTCATATAAAGGTAGGAACTTATCCCAATGTCCTCCAAAGTCAATCACACATGCCCTTAACATGTCCTTTAACCCTTGAATGGTCTTCTCTTACTGTCCTTCTGTCTGCGGATGGAAGGTTGTTCTAAAAGTGAGTTGCGTACCCAACTCCTTATGTAATATTCCCTAAATCTTTGATGTGAACTGTGTACCACGGTCCACAATGATAGAAAGGGGAACTCCGTGCTGCCTTACTATATCTTTCACATACACCTTAGCCAATTGTTGCGCATTATAGTCTATTCTGACTGGAATGAAGTGGGCTGACTTAGTCAATCTGTCAAACACTACCCAAATAGATTCAAATTTCCCCAACATCTTAGGGAGACCAACCACGAAATCCATTGCTATTCTTTCAAACTTCCATTCTGGAATTGTCATTCTTTGAAGAAGACTTGCAGGCCTTTGATGCTCATATTTTACTTGTTGGTAATTTTGACACTTAGACACAAACTATGCTATATCTTTCTTCATGCCAGGCCACCATTAAAGTTGCTTCAAATCTCGATACATCTTGGTCACACCGGATGAATGGAATGTCGCGACCCATGAGATTCTATCAACAAGTTTTGAATCAAGTCGCCCACTCTAGGAACACAAATCCTTCCTTTAAAACTGAGCCCACCCTCCACATCAAGAACCATATCTTGTGCCTTACCCGACACTGTCTTCTTTTCTGAGCTCATTCAATTTCTCATCCTCAAACAGTTTGGCCTTGATATCCTCAATAAAGGATGCCCTAACCTCAATGCTAGCTAACACCCCACCTTTTTCTAAGACGCCCAACTGCATGAACTTAGACTCCAAATGTTGAATTTCCTTAGCCAATGATCGCTTGGTCACACCCAACCAAGCTAGACTACCCATACTCAGCGCCTTCCGACTTAATGCATCTGCCACCACGTTAGCCTTACCCGGATGAAACTAGATGGTCACATCATAATCCTTGAGTAACTCCATCCACCTTCGCTGTCTCAGAGTTAATTCATTTTGAGTGAATTTATGTTGTAGGCTACGGTGGTCAGAAAATACCTCACACTTAACTCCATAAAGGTAATGACGCCAGATCATAATAGTAAACACTACCGCTGCCAACTATAAATCATGTGTTGGGTAGTTTCATTCATGCACTTTCAATTGTCGAGATGCATAAGCTATGATATTCTTATCATGTATCAATTCCGCACCTAAACCCGAATGTGAAGTGTCACAATAAATGATAAAATCCTTTTCTTCTACCGGTAGTGCAAAAATAGGTGCTGTGGTCAAGAGAGTCTTGAGCTTTTGAAAGCTCTCCTCACATTTTTCAGTCCATTCAAAAAGTACCTCCTTTTTGGTCAACCTTGTCACGTGTGTGGCGATAGAAGCCAAATTCTTCACAAACCTACAATAGTAGCTAGCGAGCCCCACAAAATTCCTAATTTTAGTAACCGAGAAAGGAAAAACCCAATTCTTAACTGCTTTAACCTTTTTGGGATCTACCATTACCCCTTCCCTTGAAACTACATGCCCCAAAAAGGATACCAAAGTCAACCAAATTTCACACTTAGAAATTTTCGCATACAACTTTTGTTTCCCAAGAACACCTAGAATAGTATGAAGGTGGTCGACATGCTCTTCCTTACACTTAGAATAAACCAAAATGTCATCAATAAAAACAATCACAAACGAATCCAGAAATGGTTTAAACACACCATTCATCAAACTCATGAAAGCTCCAGGCGAATTTGTCAACCCAAACGGCATAATTAGAAACTCGTAGTGCCCATAGAGGGTTCTAAATGCCATTTTTGGTATATCCTCAGGCCTAATCTTTAACCGATGATAGCCAAACCTTAGATCAATTTTAGAGAAAATGGATGAACTCTGCAACTGGTAAAAGATCATCTATACGAGGTAGTGGATACTTGTTTCGAATGGTGGCCTTATTAAATTGGCGATAGTCTATGCACATTCTCATACTACCATCATTTTTCTTAACAAACAAGAAAGGAGCATCCTATGGGGAAGCACTAAGATGAATGAATCCTTTATCAAGAAGTTCCTGAATCTGAGCCTTGAGCTCTCTTAACTCCGTCGGAGCCATATAATAAGGAGGAATAGAAATGGGGTGGGTACTAGGTTCCAAGTCAATGCAAAACTCTATCTCTATCCAGAGGCATACCAAGCAAATCAGTAGAGAACACTTCTCTAAATTATGACACAATAGGAATAGACTCAATGGAGGGAGACTCAATCTCAATATCCCGAATATGAGCAAAATAAGCCAAATAACCCTGCCCCACCAGTTTCCTAGCCCGAATAGAGGATATGATCTTGGCTGGTTTAGGCTTATACACCCTTTCCCACTCTAACTTTTCCCTACCAGGAATCTCTAGAGTTACGACTTAGTATTAAAATTAATTACAACATAATAGGGGGACAACCAAGTCATGCCTAAGATTATATATAAGTCCGTCATATCCAAAATAACCAAATTATCCCATGTCTGAAAACCGATAAATAACATAGGACATGCACAATATACATGAGTGACTATGTCAGACTCTCTAACTGGGGTAGAAACATGGATGCGGGCATCAAGAACATCACAAATTGTGTCAAATCCCAAGGCAAACTAAACTGACACATATGAATAAGTAGAACCCGGATCAAACAAAACTATAGCCATCCGGTCACATACAAGAATAATACATGTGATCAGTGCGTCAGAAGATTCTGCCTCGCTCTTTCCCGGAAAGGCATAACAATGAGCCCTGTCATCTTGATGGGCGACCTCCTTGCCTAGCTGCACTGCCCCTCTACATGCATTACTATTTTCATGACTTTCACAGCCTTGTTGGTTCCCTCCTCGCCCACCTTGTGGACGTCCTCTACCATTACTACCGTTAGTCGCGGGTACCACTGCTCTAGTCTGCTGCTGCGCAGGGTCTAACATGCCCGAATATGGACAATCTCTCCTCATATGTCCAGGTTCTCCACCATTGTAACACACTTACTAACTTAACCAAGTAAGCATCGCTGATAATGGATAAGTCGTATCATGACCCTCTTTGATATACACTTAATCTAGGAAATCGTAGTAGAGATTCTAACCTCAATCGTCGCAACATAATTCCATCATTTACCACGCGACCCATAGATGTTATGAGAACACCACTTAATGCATTTTCCAATGTAATGGTAGTGTGATTAATTTGAAAATGATGAAACCCATCCATTTAAAAAAAAAAGAGAAGATAAAATAGAAAAGGAATTGAAAAAGAAGAAAGAAAATAAAAAGACCAAATTTTTTGTGAAATAAAGTACTGAAAATTGCAAAAGAAATGGGGTATTCGGTGGTTCATATGAAGTTAAATAATGGGGTGTATTATGAACATGTTTGAAATGATTAAGAAAAGAAGGAAAGTGATGTTCAGACCATCCTTCATGAAGGTAGAAGCCACTAAGCCTAAATGACCATCCATTTGCACTCATCCCCGTTACAAGCCTTGAATAGACCTTTATGATCTTGAGTGAGATGAAATGAATGTTGATTGGAAAATAAGGGCAAACATATGGGTGAAGTCATGCATGTGTTAATCTTTGTGAGTGTGATAGTTGTATGTGATTCCGGGATTTTAAATTGTTGAGAAAATTTGTGTGAATATGGAATCATCTTTGGTGTGAAGGCATTTGAGTACATTTGTTGAACTTGAACTTGCATTTAAAGAAAGTATTGTGAACTTGAGCATCTTTGATAATGGTGAGTCACAATTTGAACCTATGAGTGCACAGTTGATCATTGTTTGAGTAATTTGAACCTTGTTGTGTGCATGTATGTTGAGTCTTATGCAGCACAATTTGTAGACATCCTTATTGAACTACAGATTTTGAGTTTTATTTGAGGACAAGCAAAAGTTTTAGTTGGGTTTGTTGATGAGTCCAAGATTTGGACTCATTTAGGGCTTTGTTTTGGTAGTTTTAGTGTCCTCAAATGCCTAATTTGTGCTATAAACTTCTGTTAAAGCCTTGATTTTCAGGTACGTGGACTAAAGAGAAATGTAAGGACACTAACAGGTAAAAAGAAACAAAACAAGTTGAAGAAGTGGAGAAAATCAATCTTGGTTATCGCCAAGACTACTCGGCGAACCGCCGAGTGGCTCTTTAGACCGCCCAAAGTTCCAGTGTGCCAGCCAAGAAGAAAGAAACCAAGTCGGTGACAAAAAAGGGGTAATCGGAAAATCACCGATCAGTTCAGTGATGACAAGATGGACCGCCCGAAGTTACAGGACATGAGGATGCTGAGAACTAATAACGGCGATAGAAGAGAGCAAATGGCGTGTCGCCGAACCACTCAACGACCCCGACTTACCTCGCCGAATGGTTTTTCGTGTATAATTTTTGGGAAACTATAAATTGAATTCTAAATGTAATTTTAAGGAGCTCTTACACAGTCCTCTCCTAGATACTACAGTTCCCATTCTAGACTTAGAGTTTTCTCTAGATTTTTTAGTTCGAATTGTACAATTTTGGAGGATTTTGCAAGTGGGTTCCTAATTTTATTCAATTTGGACCATTGTAAAGGATTTAATACTCTTACCCATATGATGGCTAATGCATTTGGTAACCTTTTTTCTATTTTTATGATGTGTGGCTAAAACCCCAATTTTTCGTGTGTGATTATGGGTTGAATTAGATTATGTGTATTGCTTATTACTAATTTAAATGCTATATTGAAGTGGGTTTAATCACTACCTATGTTTTTATTTATGAATTGTGGTTGCAAATGCAGTTCTAACTTTATGTTCTTGGTTGAGTTACTGAGGTACTCCATCACCTCTTGGGATGAGTTGACCACAACATTCCTAGTGAGATTCTTTCCTCCTCGAAGATGATGACTCTAAGAGATGCATCCAAGGTTTCTAACTCTTGGAAGGTGAGCCAATCCATGAGACATGGCTGGGATTTAAGAAGTTGATGTTTCAGCGCCAAACTCATGGATAGGTACGTAAATGGGGCAGTTTAGGGGGGGGTTAGGATGCGGGAAGCCTTGACCTATTAATATTTTGATCCGCCCTATCCTACCCCGTTTAACATCTTTCAAATAGATTGCCCTGCCTCGCTCCGCCCCGTTAAGCCCTGCCCCACCCTGTCCCATTTACAACAACAATCGGGACATTATACAGGTACATATATCTATCTAAATTTTACTGCCACACATCTTGAAATTCACTAGAAGAGTACTCATTTTTAAACACCTAAAAAGTACTTCCACAACACTATTTATTATTCTACTGTCAAAGAGCTTCCAGATGGCCCTTATGCATAATAATAGGATTGTGCAGGGAAAGTAGAATATGCAATTCAATTAACATGTATGACTGGAGCTACTTTAAGTCTATACAAATATGTTCAATTGTTTATCCTTCATACACTGTTTGGGTCTTTTCCCAGTAAACTACCAAAACTAAATATTGTTTCAAAGTTTGATTGTGGACATCTTAAAATATACAGGAAACCAGATGCCATTCTTGCTAAGAAACTAATATAGTTGAAAAGTGACTTATAGAAATCGAATAAAGTTTCTTCTCTTCATCTCGTCGACAAAACATGACTCCACATTTTCCTCTTCATCAATCAACATTGGGCATGAAACTGATCTTCGGCTCTTCCTCTTCATCAATCAGCGTTGGACATGACACATTATCGATGGTTGAAGTCAAACCTGAAAATAAAATTATAATACTTATAAGAATTGAATAACTAATAAGATAACAATGAAAAAATTGCATACCATTTATTTCATTCCATAACCATGTGCGAGCACACATTAAAGCTTCCAAAGTAGTAGGATGGAATCTACTGCGATGCGGACGAATCAACCTCCCACTAGTGCTAAATGTTGATTCAGAAGCAACAGTAGACACAAGAATGGCTAAGAGATCACGAGCCATCTTTTACAAAGTAGGAAATTTCAATCCATTTTTCTTCCACCAACTCAAGTTATCAAATGATAGAGTCTGGGGTAGAAAACTTTCTTCTAAATATAAATACAACTTATTTTTTTCTCCATAGTAGCTCGACTCGAAGTAACAAATCTATCAAAGCTCGATAGTCGATCACCTTCAATATGATTTGTGACTTCACTAGAGCTAGATACTTCAAATCACCCCCTTGAAGAAGATAGTCTACCATTATAATCATGAAAGAGATCATAACAATGAGATCGAATTTCTTGAATTTTAGTTGAAGCATCTTTACCATAAATTTGTGGAAGAAAGAACTCTACCAACTTCATCTTATATCTTAGATCAAAGATTGCAGCTATACCCATCATAACATGCACATCATCCTAATATTTTTGAAATTTCAATAACATAGCAGATGCCATAGAGCTAATCAAAGGATTAAAGCTTTTTGCCCAATCTTCCAACTCCATCTTAATTTCACAAACTTTTGTAAAGTATTGACTGGAAGTTGGATATAGAGTCCTTGAACATTGTTCAGTGATATGATAAAAGAGTTTGAGCTTCCCACAAACATCTTCTGCATGACTCCATTGCTCTTCCATTGGATACGACTTATAGTTTGAGTCAGTTAGACTCAATTTCTTAAACACTTCTTTGTATTCTAAGGTTGTTCTCAATATTAGATATGTTGAATTCGAACGTGTAGGACAATCATACTCCAAATTATTCTTACAAGAACAACGTAGCAGACGTGCAGCTTCTTCAAATCTCTCAATTCTACCGGCTGATCCAATCCAATACAAGACACTATCACATATTTTGCCAATACTTTCTCCTATCACCTTTAACCCTTCTTGGACAATCATATTTAAGATATGTGCGGCACAACGCACATGAAACACTCGACCATCCAATAACAAATCTCTTTTATTAAGTTTCTCATCCAATAAGGTTCTCATTATTTCATTGTTAGTACTAGAATTATCAATTGTGATAGTTGATATTCTCCGTTCAAGATTCCAATCAAACAAACAATTAACCAAAGCACTACGTAACGCATCTTTATCAAGTGGAGCGGGAACATAAACAAACCTAAAAATATGACTTTGAATACTCCATGAATCAATAATAAAATGTCCAGTAATAGCCATGAATCCTTTTTTGTTGCTATTTGAAGTCCACATATCGGTTGTTATTGCAACTCTACTCGTGACTTTATCCAACAAACTAGCAGTTTTTTATTTCAAATTGTTAAAAAATTTCAGTATGTCATTTTTTATCGTATTTCTTGAAACCATTTTAAACATAGGTTGGAGACTCGCAACAAAGTTCCTAAATCCCACATGATCAACTATAGAGAGTGGATACTCGTGTAAGATAATGGCATGTGCAAGTTGTTTATGTGAAACATCTTGATCAAAATAGTGTCCTTCATCATCACCCTCTATATCACCCTCACCTCTTGGCTTTTTAGCACACTTATGTAAATGATCCCACATAGACGTCGTCCCATAATTTTTAGCATTTTTATACCGAGATTTGCAATACTTACATTGACCATACAGAACACCATCAACATACACCAACTTGAAATGCTTCCATGCTCTAGAATATCTCTTTCGTTTTCCCGGTACAACAACTTCATTAATTTGTGAAGGCCTCGGACTATCAGCCTCTAAGGAAATAACATTATAAGATGAAGCAGGCAGATTCTCATCATTTTGAGATGTCATGATTGCCTATTACGAAAATAGGAAAAAGAGGTTAGATTTCCAATATATATTTTTCACAAATACATCAAGTTCTATAATAGTGTAACTTATAAACTTGACAATATAGAGTTCATCAGAACAATCGAATCATAATTTCCAAAATAATGCCTAACCAGAAGAATCACTATTCTAAAGAAATTTGTATTGTCTATGTAATAGTTGTTTTGCACTAGTAGCAAACAAAGAACATAGATTCCAGCTAGCAAATTATACACACTCAAACAAATGAAAAAGCACTTCAAATCCAACTGATACATCACAGTTCTATGAGAGAAATAGTACTTGAAAATGAAATTATAACACCAATTGAAGATATGAAGAAATCTGGAAGAATAGTCTTAAAAAAACAATGATTCAATCATTATTTGTAGCATCAAAATTGAAACCCGGATGGAGAATGGAGATGAAATTTGAGGAAGAGAGCCTCTACTTTCATTCTTTGAAGTAGGGTGTAGGCGATTAAGCGGGTCACTCTTTTTTAATCCGGACCATTTTTAAATTTGGAGTTACCCTACCCTACCCTAACCCATTAGGATTTATCAAAAAAAATATTTTGCCCTGCCCTAACCTAACTTACCCCGTTAACATATTTCCCAGCCCTGCCCTATTAAGAGTGTAACCTACCCCACCCTATCCTGCCCCGCCCCAATTGCCACCCCTACTCATAGACTTCCAAATAATGTGTTGCTGCAACACTTTTATATGAGTCTTGATTTGGTGAACAAAGGAGTGGTTGATCAACTCTCTCCTGGTGGTATAATGCAACAACCCTATGAAGTAGCATCCCAACTCCTTGATTGCATGAATAAGATTAATAGAGCATGGTACACTCGTGAAGACCAAGTCTCTCCTCTCACTTCTAAAATGACAAAAGAGCAGATAAAAAATGATCAAGAGAGAGACCAAGACATGGCCAAAATGATTACCCAGCTGGATATCTTGGCTAAAAATGTCATGGGTGTTGGTACAAAGAGTGTTAATGTTGTGGGTGTTGCTGGAGTAAATGCTGATGAAGCACGATTTGAAGCAATGTACAATGAGGAAGTGAAATTCGTAGCCAATCAAGGAAGAGGTTATCGTGAAAACTACCCAAGACCGGGTGGAAATCAAGGTTGGAAAAGAGATGAGATCTGGAAAGACCGTGACAAAGATTGGCGTGATTGTAATGCCACCTGGAAAGAAAGAGAGATGGGACAAGGACAGGTTTGTCCCTCCCCATGAGCGTCCAAAGCCCAAGGAATTTGAAGGTGGTCGTACAGAAGATATGCTCTCACGCATTCTCAGCAGAGTTGAAGGGTCAAAAAAGTGTTGAAAAAGATGAAAGAGGATGTCTCAACTATAAATCAGACGGTGACCTCTCACTTAGTCTCTATTAAGAAAATGGAGACCCAAATGGGTCAAATTTCTTCTCATTTGAACACAAGACAACAAGGGGGGTTGCCTAGTGACACAATGAAAAACCCCAAAAATAAAGCTTGATTTGGTATCCTCATCGTTCCACGACGTTAACTAAGGCGCTCCTTGGGAGTCAACCCAAGTTTTTAATGCTTTTGTTTTTTATTTTGAATAATGAGTGTTGATTGTGCAAGTTGAAAAGTGAATAGTGTTGGAAAATGGGTAGTTTGGCGAGCCCAGAGTCGATTAGGAGGCATGCCGAACAGGTCGGCGTGCCCCGACTTGGACCACCATTAGACCCACCAAGCTTGAAGGGGAGCCCGATTTTGTCCGCCATTTGTGTTACAACTCGGAAAACTAGTAGGTAAAACTTGAGTCTTACGAGTGTGTTCTTGAGTTTGATGTGGGGTTTTATGTTGTAAAATGAGTTTTCGAGCTTAGGTTGAGGGTTTCAGGGGTTAAACATAAAGGTACGACCCCACTAGGACCAACCAAGGGTCCTTGAGGAGGACCCTAAAGCCCAACCCCAAGACTGCCCCAAGAACCAAAAAAAGCTGTCAAAAATCATAGGACCTACGGATAGGACCTACGCCCAGTAGGTCCATCCACTCAATGTAGGTCTTGGTCGGTGGTCAAGACCTCTAGATGAGGAGTTTCTAAACCAAACCACAGAACATTAGGACGGGGCGTCACCCCACTCACGGTCCGTGGGTTGGTGGGCGTGAGTCTCACTTGGAAATCTGCCCAAGCTCGGGCACTTGAGGGGCAACTTAGTAAATTCCTAGGGTGGTTAGTTGAGTTAGGGGTTGGTTTATTTTGATTATTTAGATTTATTTAAGGCTTTTTAAACTATTAAACATCCTTTTACAATTCCTTATTCCCAAAAACTCAAAAATAGAAACTAGCTCGTCTCAAAATAATTCTCTCTCTAGAAACCTCCATTGGAAAAGAAGAAGTCAAGGTTTGGAGTTCAACAATTCATATTTCTCACTTAATTTCGTGGATTTTCTTCAAGCAAGGTATGGCATCTTTCATCTTTGGGTAGATTCCACCCAAAGAGTCCCTTTGAAACATGATTTGAAAGCTTCCAATTTCCCCCAAAAGTTATGGTTTCAATCTAAGTCATGGATTCAACTTCAAAACGTTTTCAATGACTTTTTTATGGTGAATTATTATTTAATTGAGGAATTAATGTTGATTTATGATAAATTCCCCCATAACCCATGATTCTCCCAAAATACTAAATTGTGAATTTGTTGTTTGGGATTGATTGATTATGGAAGCATGTGAAGAGATTAAGTCTATATTGATTTAGTTTATTGAATTATGTCATTATTAATGCCTAAATTTTAATATTCTAGGTGTGTTGGTTAATTGTGATTCATGGCCTTGAAGGGGCAAAGTATGAAGAATTGATGTATAATCGTGATGTTATGTAAATGCTTTGTGATTTCAATGAAAGTAATGTGATCATGTCTACAATGCAATTGTGTTATTATTAGAAGGATATTCTCAATTATACACTTATGAATGATGATGATATATGTGAAAGGTCTCTTCAATGTAATGATACATCTTGAATTGGTAAGCTTAGGGCATCCTCTTCTTGTGTACCTAATGAATCTTGATTTAATGAACATTGAATCAGTAGACCTAATGGTGGTAGCCTTTTCATAAATGATTAATGAATTATTCTAATGAAGTGTCTTGGATCGATAGGCTAATGACACCCTTCCATGCATGTTTATAATGAACTTTGGATCAAAAGGCTAATGGCACCCTTCCATGAATGAAAATGATGAACCTTGAATCGGTAGGCTTATGGAACCCTTTCATGAGGATTCAATGAGCTTTCCTAATAATGTACCTTGAATTGGTAGGCTTATGGGGCCCTTTCATGTGTTAAATAATGTACCTTGAATCGGTAGGCTTATGGCACCCTTTTATGCGTTAATCAATGTAACTTGGGTCGGTAGGCCAATGGCACACTCTCATGTGTAATAATGTTTATAAGGATGAACTAATCTATGGGAATGTAAGCTTAGCACCGACTGGATATGGTAAGATGGAAGCTCTACCAATGCTTAGGTCGGGTTTCAATGAACATCTTCCTTATCCCATAACTATGTGCCTGCATAGGTTATTAGCTAGTGGATCCACCTAAGCTAAAATGTTACCGGTCCTACCTTAGACAAGTAGACCAACCCTTTACGGTGTGGGATAGACACCGGATTCCATGAGTTGCTCACATGGTCTATCTCGGTTAAAGCTTATTCCCATCATGTGAGTTATGTGCTATGGTTACTTGAGAGATTCTATGAAGTGTGGGTGGTAGTATGGGATGCCATCCATGCATTGCACGAGCAGGCTTTGAGAGGGATATGGTGTGTTTCTCTAATACCCTAATGTCTAATGAAATGAATGTGCTCCTAATGAAGCTAATGAGAATGTTGACTTAAACGCTTAATGTAATGATGCATGCTTAACTTGGATTGTTATTATGAGTTGATTTCCTTGTCATGACTTATTAAATGTGAATGATCCTTATGCATGAGTATTGACTAAAGATGAGTATGCGTAGTGGTAAATTCATAAATGGTGGCCTCAAAGTGATACTTAGTAGGAATAGTAGTATGGGATGCTATTCTTACGTTGCACAAGTATAACTTAGGGTTATTTAAGATGAAGGTACTAATGTGTTGTAATGGCTTATATGTTGATTATGTTGTATCTTATGCCTTTTGTACTAAAGTTCATGATGTTTTCTCAAATTGGCATATAGCATGGTTTTCAACCAAAATGTCCTTTTTAAAGAATCATTTTTACATGGCTATCATACTTCGTACATTTTTGTGTGCTAGCCCATATTTCTTCTATTTTACTACAAAGTGTAGGTTCCAGCATTTAAAGTGATCGCTTGTAGTCGAAGCTTGAATTGATTTCTTCCAAAGCTTGCGGTATGTCCTCACGGATCTGAGGACAAGAGCTTTATTGATGTTTCGTCTCTTTCATTGTACTAGATACGTTTTAGAGTTTCTATTGTAAAGGGCCGTGACCTTATTTTGACACCTCGATTGTAGTAGATGGCCATGTGAGACTATGCCTAGACTTCTGTCTTTTTAAATAAAGTTTTTATATTGTATGGATTGAAAGTTTTAAATTCCGCACTATTTTCTATGTTTTTATGTGATGAGATGGTATGAGGCTTGTATGAGACCTTTCAGAGTCTTGTACGTTGTGTTACGTCTGAGGTGTAGGCTCAGAGCGTAATAGTTTGAAACCCCCAAATTACTAGGAGTCCTGTAAAACTCGACGAGTTAAAATACCACTTGGCGAATCACCGAGTTGATCAGCGATCATGACTTACCCCGCCGAAGGTGTCGCGAACTGAAAGGTTTTAAAGCCCAAACGGTTTAAAATTTCAAAATCTTTCACCTTCTCTCATTTCAAACTCTCGTACCCTCTCACCATACTATTGATCTTCAGTATTTTATCATTTTACCCGCATTTTTGTGTGAAATCATGCTCGGAATTGGGGCTTTGCTGCCTAGCTATTCAAACTCTAAATTTTGCATACATGTTGGTTTTCTGAACACCGTACGTTAAGTTTGTGGTTGAACTCGAATGCAATAGGTAAATTTAGTGTTGTCTGATGTTGGGTAATCGCTATAATTGTGTTTAATGTGTTTGATTACCATATTTTATTGAAATGTGTGCCTAAATGCTTTAAAATTGATCGATTCCCGTGTTTTGTTTGTTAAAATTGGGTTTAAATTATTAGGTTGCGGTTTATTCGTGTTGGGTCTAGTGGGGTGAAATCTAAGTAACCCCTAATTGTGCCAAATGATGTAATTTTCCCAATGCTGAAGCGTTTGACATCATTCTTAAGGAAAAAATCGTCAAATGACCAATTTTGGCTAAATCAAGGGAAGTCTGAGTACCCCAGGGGCATGGGTCGTATGGGTCTAACTTTAATTAAATAGTGTTTGTGTTTGATTTTGAATTCGGGGGCTGCGGGCTTGATTTTGAAGCTTAGGGTTGAAAACTGTCACGTTAGACAGTTTGGCGAGCTACGTCGAGCTCGCCTAGTGGTTCGTCGGTTCGTCGTAGTCCCCTTCATATCGCCCTTAATATCAAATTGTAGTTGAGTTTGTTCTATAACTTTTGACGATATGCATGAGCTCACCGAGTTCAATCGGTGACTCACCGAAAGGTTTTCTTGATCGCACTTTCTGCTCCGCTAACCTTAAAATACACTGTAACTTTTGGTGAGCTATTTCTAGCTCACCGATTGTTGTCGGCGATTCCCTGAATTTCCATGAACATCACCGACCTGTCTTGATTCTGGAAATTTTTTGCACTGGTACTTTCGGTGAGCCAAATCTGGCTCGCCTAAGTGACTTGGTGACTCGCCGACTTGTCCGGTGAGTCTTTCTGCACCTATATCTATGAAATCTTTTTGGACCTTTTTCTAACGTTTTCCTATGTGTTTTGCAGGAATGGCTCGAATAAATTTGGATGATAATGGAATGCCACTCCGGAAGCAAGCACGAGGGATGGTGATAAATGAGGAAGCAGTTTCTTCCAGCGCAAAGGGAAAGAAGTTACCTTCAAAGGGAAGCAACGGAAATGGAAAAACGCCCATAGCTGGGACACCAGAGTACAACTCCGACAGCGAGGGAAAGTCACATGATTCTCCGGCCCGGCGAGCAGAGCTTCCTTCCAATGCTGGTCATGATCCATCTAGGATTCTGGAGCCGACCCCTCCTTCTTCAGATTCAGTGCTAGCATCAACACTGATGGTGGTTCCAACACCACTATTTCAGGGTCCTCCTCCTGGTTACTCAATCGGTTAAAGGCCAAGGGATTGAGAACAATCTTAGAAGAGAAACAATTGTCCACGGATGGTGTAGTGGACTGGCATCCAAATGTGTGGGACACTCTCTGGTTCCACATATTCGAGATTTTCACCAGGCCTTGTGGCCCATACAATCCCACCTGGGTACGGGAGTTTTATGCTTCTTATGGTGATCTGGTACCCCAAGGGAACAAGGAGGCCAGTTCCTTCAGACCGGTGGAGTCTCTGATGGTTCGAGGGAAGCAAGTGAGATGCAGTAGCAATGAGATCAATATTGTGTTTGAGAGGGCTACATACATTGAGCTTGAGTACCAGAGTTCGATCACAACAAAGACTCTTGATGACTTGAAGGGTAGCCTAGCCCCCTTTATTTCTTACACCACCCCAAGGTGGATGAGGATGGAGTGCCTATAGAGAAGAAGGACTTGAACATAGCATCTCGGTACTGGTTTGGATTCATCAGCAGCATAATCATGCCATCGCAGAATAATTCTATTCTCTGCTACCCCAAAGTGGCCTGTCTCGGGTCTATTATAGCAAGAAAGCGGCTGAATTTTGGCTTGATTATAGAGCAGGAGATGGCCATGAGAGTCAAGTAGCGCCAAACGTCCCTTCTCTTTCCAGTATTGATCACAGAGTTGTGTTGTTGGGCAGGAGTTCCTCATAATGAGAAGAGGGAATTTTAGGTTACGCCCACATCGTCCACCGACATACGGCTCATAGAGGTCGAGTATACATTGGGTGAGGCTGATAGAAGGAGAGCAGCTCCGGTGGATACATCCCTAGAGGTTGACATCAACACATTACCTACAGAGCCAGCCTTGCCTACTCCGGCCTACGGGCCTTCAGGTACATCTAGTTCCACTCATTCCCAGACCCTGAGTTTTTCTGCTGCTCCCCCGCTACCTAGACCTACTGCTGGTTGTACTACCTCTAGACCTCCGATTACCCAGTTCATGCTCCATTAGATGGGGAACCTAGCCTATTCTACCAATGTTCGGGCTTCCAGGCTACATGTCGAGGTTCCCTGGATGATTGAGAGAGCTATTACTGCTACACTGACACCTCTCAAAGAGTCTATTGATGCTCTCACAATGAGAGTTGAGGTTTATGAGAGAGGGCAGGGGATTACGGAGGTGGGGAAAGCTTTGAAAGACGATGTTTCTGAGCTGAGGAAGGATGTGGACAATCTGAAGTCCACATACTTCACTTCACTTTTTGGGATGGTAGAGATCCCAGATGATCCGAGTGTTAAGGTTCCATCTTGTTCTGAGGTACCTCTGGCTACCACCGGAAATGATACTAGGGCTGATATTGTTGCTGCTGAGTCCGAGGCTGAGACAGATGAGGAGCAGCTTGAGCTGTGAGATGAGACTTTGTATGAAGACCTGGTTGATCTAGAGGGTGCCATGTTCGAAATAGCTAGAGAGGCCTCCTTGAGAGATACATCTTTGGTAGGATCCAGTAGAGCTAATGATGATGAGACCCCGAGCACTGATGCCTCGACAAATGGAGCGACTAGGATGCAGACGTTACCCCAGGCTTAGCCTGGCAGAATTTATCCATCCCTCTATGTTATTTACTGATACTCTGTTCTTGTTTTAGTTGAATTTAAGGATAACTGCTTTTTTTTGTTGGGTGGGGTTAGGTATTTCCATGCCTACCTCTTATGATTTTAACTTGTTTGTGAATATGGGGCTTATTTTTTATTTATATTTGTGTGTTTTGATCTTGATCTTGTGGATGTTTTAGCTTGTGGCCCATTGTTTTGACTGAAAATGGTTTGGAACCTAATTTCAAATTTTTGCTGCCTCTTTTGTGTGTGATTGTGGCTATTCTTGTGAGAATTTGAGTGTCAGTTGTGATCAATACTAATGACTTGTGTGAAATTAATGTGCGGCTACGATGAGGAAAACGAAGTTGCATAGACAATATGTGAACTTTTAGCATTTCGTTGTAACTAGCTGGTTGTCGAATGAGTCTCTTGTGATGAATATTGCACGCTAGCCAGAAGGTGTGGATTCTTGTTCGATGTTGGTACCAATGCCTTGACTGATGAGATAACTTTGAACATTGTGTGTGATGACACCTAGAATTTTCCCCATTGGTCCGGTTGATTAAGTAATGCAAGCACTTGATATGATCTTAGGAAACCATTGTGAACAGTGAAAACAATTTGACAATGTACATCTTTTGTGGCCAACCTTGTGAGATGTGTGAACTTTTCTTGTCACCTTTTGAGCCTTACCCTTTTTCTTGGAAGAAATTTGACCAAATTGTGACCTCTCTTTGTCCATTCATCCATAACTCTCATGAAGTTTTTTTTGTTTGAATAGTCAACTTAGGCCAATAATCTAAGTTGGGGGTGTGGTGAAAAGAGAAGGAAAGTCAAGAAGTGTAAAAATCCCCCTTTGTGTGATTGATTTGAAAATGATGAAACTAATCCATATATATATATTAAAAAAAAAGGAATTGAAAAAGAAGAAAGAAAAGAAAAAGACCAAAAAATTTGTTAAATAAAGTGGTGAAAATTGCAAAAGAAATAGGGTATCCGGTGGTTCATATGAAGTTAAATAATGGGGTGGATTATGAGCATGTTTGAAATGATTAAGAAAAGAAGGAAAATGATGTTCAGACCATCCTTCATGAAGGTAGAAGCCACTAAGCCTAAATGACCATACATTTGGACTCATCCCCGTTACAAGCCTTGAATAGACCTTTGTGATCTTGAGTGAGTTGAAACGAATGTTGATTGGAAAATAAGGGCAACCATATGGGTAAAGTCATGCATGTGTTCATCTTTGTGAGTCTGAGAGTTGTATGTGATTCCGAGATTTTAAATTGTTGAGAAAATATGTGTGAAAATGGAATCATCTTTGGTGTGAGGGCATTTCAGTACCTTTGTTGAGCTTGAACTTGCATTTGAAGGAAGTATTGTGAACTTGAGCATCTTCGATAATGGTGGAGTCACAGTTTGAACCTTTGAGTGCATAGTTGATCATTGTTTGAGTAATTTGAACCTTGTTGTGTGCATTTATGTTTAGTCTTATGCAACACTATTTGTAGACATCCTTATTGAACTATAGATCTTGAGTTTTACCTGAGGACAAGCAAACGTTTAAGTTGGTGTGTTGATGAGTCCAAGATTTTGACTCATTTAGGGCTTTGTTTTGGTAGTTTTAGTGTCCTCAAATGCCTAATTTGTGCTATAAACTTCTGTTAAAGCCTTGATTTTCAGGTATGTGGACTAAGGAGCAAAGTAAGGACACTAACAGGTAAAAAGAAACAAAACAAGTTGAAGAAGTGGTGAAAATCAATCTTGGTTATCGCCAAGACTACTCGGCGAACCGCCGAGTGGCTCTTTAGACCGCCCAAAGTTCCAGTGTGGCAGCCCAGAAGAAAGAAACCAAGTCGGCCACAAAAAAGGTGCAATCAACAAATCGTCGATTAGTTCCGCGATGACAGGATGGACCGCCCAAAGTTACAGGACATGAGGATGCTGAGAACCAATGCATAACGGCGATAGAAGAGAACAAATGGCGTGTGGCCGAACCACTCAGCGAGCCCGAGTTACCTCATCGAATGGCCTTTCATGAATAATTTTTGGGAAACTATAAATTGAATTCTAAATGTAATTTTAAGGAGCTCTTACACATTCCTCTCCTAGATACTACAGTTCCCATTCTAGACTTAGAGTTTTCTCTAGATTTTTGAGTTTGAATTGTACAATTTTGGAGGATTTTGCAAGTGGGTTCCTAATTTTATTCAATTTTGACCATTGTAAAGGCTTGAATACTCTTACCCATATGATGGCTAATGCATTTGGTAACCATTTTTCTATTTTTATGATGTGTGGCTAAAACCCCAATTCTTGGGATGTGATTATGTGATTATGGGTTGAATTAGCCTCTGGGTATTGCTTATTACTAATTTAAATGCTATATTAAAGTGGGTTTAAACACTAGCTGTGTTTTTATTTATGAATTGTAGTTGCAAATGCAGTTCTAACTTTATGTTCTTGGCTTGCTCGAGAGATAGGTTTTGAAACAAAAGCTTTCGATTAATGGTTTGTGGGTATTGGGTTGATCTGGGTTCAGCTCGATGAATCCTATACCCTATCCCATCCATCTTTCTCGAGAGAGTGGATGTATTAAGGTTGTGGGTTGTGCTTATTTGTTAAGCCTGTTGATGTTCAAGAGAAATCAGTTGATCTGAAGTGGTTTTTCGAGAGAAAGCTATTTCACTCATAGCCCGGCCTACCCACTGATATTTAGCTAATTATTAGTAGTTTCAATTACCCATATAGTGAAATTTGTCTATAATTGATCAAGTGATTTCTCTTGAACATCAACAAGCTTAACAAATAAGAACAACCCACAACCTTAATACGTCCTCTCTCTCGAGTGAGAGAAAGCTATTTCACTCATAGCCCAGCCTACCCACTGATATTTAGCTAATTATTAGTAGTTTTAATTACCCATATAGCGACATTTGCCTATAATTGATCACATCCCGGGGACTCCTCTCTATATTGTTATTTCAGTTTTGTGTGATTGATTTGTACCTAATAATTGTAAACCAATTTCCCCTATCTGATATTTGTTCTCACCCCCTGTTTGACTTGTTTACATGTCTTTTTTGATAATTTATATTCCTATAGCTGATTGGATCACATTTGTACTTCCTAATTGAATTTGAACATGTACCGATCCTTGTAGGTTCGACCCCAACTCTTTGTTGGGTTATATACTACTTAACGATCATTTGCACCTAGAATTGGATAAGGTGTGCTTGAAACGTTAATCACCTATGAGGTTTGATGTTCTTCCGTATGTGTTGTTAGATCCTTTTTCGTTCTGTACTCATGTTGGTGATTCTATTGTGGCTAAGAGGGTCTATAGAAAGTGTCATGTTTCCTTGTCCCATAGAGTTACTCTTGTTGACTTGGTAGACCTTGATATGCTAGATTTTGATATTATCCTTGGTATGGAATGGGTGCACTTGTGTTATGCTTCTATCGATTGTAGAACTCGTGTGGTCAAGTTTCAGTTCCCGAATGAGCTTGTCCTTGAGTGGAAAGGGGGAAATTATATGCCTAAGGTTCAGTTTGTCTCTTATCTTTAAGGTAGAAAGATGATTTCTAAGGGTTGCATTTACCATTTAGTTAAGGTGAGGGATGTGGATTCATAGACACCTACTCTCGAGTCGGTCCCCGTTGTTAATGAGTTTTTGAAAGTGTTCCCTGATGATTTACCCGATATTCCTCCCGAGAGACAAATAGACTTTAGTATTGACCTTCTCCTTGATACGGGAAATATTTCTATTCCTCTTTACCGTATGGCCCCGGTAGAACTAAAGGAATTTAAAGAACAATTGAAAGGTTTCTTGGATAAGGGTGTAATCCGACCGAGTATCTCTCCATGGGTGCTCCAGTTTTGTTTGTTAGAAATAAAGATGGTTCTCTTCGTATGTGTATTGACTATCATCAGTTGAACAAGGTGACCATTAAGAATAAGTATCCTCTCCCAAGGATAGATTACTTTTTTGACCAACTTCAAGGAGCGAGTACTTTTCTAAGATTGATCTTCGATCGAGTTATCACCAATTGAGGGTGAAAGAAGATGATATTCCAAAGATGGATTTTAGAACCCATTATGGTCATTATCTATTTTTGGTGTTGTCGTTTGATTCGTCTAATGCTCCGACGGCGTTTATGGATTTGATGAATAGGGTGTTTAGACAATACCTTGAAATATTTGTGATTGTATTCATTGGTGATATATTGATCTATTCAAGGAGTGAGAGTAAGCATATTGATCATTTGAGGATCGTGTCGCAAGTTCTTAAGGACCGTCAACTCTTTGAGAAGTTTAGCAAATGTGAGTTTTGGTTAAGGTTTGTAGCTTTCCTTGGTCATATTTTTTCAAGTAAGGGTATTGAGGTAGATCCTAAGAAGATGGATTCGGTCAAGAGTTGGCCTAGAACTCTAACCCCTTCGGATATTAGAAGTTTCTTGGGTTTGGTCGGTTACTATAGAAAGTTTGTTGAGGGATGAGAAGAGTTTCCAAGAGTTACATGATAGACTTATTTCCGCTCTAGTATTGACTTTACCGGAATGGACTGATGATTTTGTTATCTATTGTGATGCCTCGAGAATTGGGTTAGGTGTGTGCTTGTGCAAAATGGGAAAGCGCTTGCCTATGCCTTAAGACAACTTAAGATTCATGAAAAGAATTATAATACACATGACCTTGAACTAGCGGCGGTTGTTTTTGCCTTAAAGATTTGGAGGCATTATTTGTATGGTGTTCCTGTAGATGTGTTTACCGACCATAAAAGTTTGCCATATTTGTTTAATCAGAAAAATCTAAATCTTCGCCAAAGAAGGTGTCTTGAGTTATTGAAAGATCATAACACAAGTGTTCTCTATCACCCAGAAAGGCAAATGTGATGGCGGATTTTCTTAGTCGATTATCTATGGGAAGTGTTGCTCATATTGAAGAAGAAAAGAAAAAGTTGGTTCGAGATGTTCATAAATTGGCCCGATTGTGTGTTCGGTTAATGGACTCTACCAAGGGTGGTGTTATGGTGCACAATGGTTCAGAATCGTCTTTAGTGGTGGATGTGAAAGCCAAGCAAGGTCTTGATCAAATTTTGGTTGACTTAAAAGAAGCGGTGCTTAAGAAATCCATTGAGGCTTTCTCCCAAGGGGGAGATGGCGTACTTAGATATCAAGGTCGTTTATGAGTTCCAAATGTTGATAACTTAAGGGAACAGATCTTGTCTAAAGCCCATAGTTCATAGTATTCCATTCACCCGGGATCCACCAAGATGTACCATGATTTACAGGCGGTCTATTGTGGAATGGGATGAAGAAGGATATTGCGGAATTTGTGACTAAGTGCCCTAATTGTCAACAAGTGAGCGTTGAACATCATAAACTGGGAGGTTTATCCCAAGACATTAGTATTCCTACGGGAAGATTTGAACACAGACTTCATTGTTGGTTCGTCTCGCACCCGACAACAACATGACTCAATTTGGGTTATAGTAGATCGGATGACGAAATTGGCTCATTTTTTCCCATCGAGGTTTCCTATTCAGCTGAGGACTAGTCCAAGTTGTACTTGAGAGAAATGGGAAATTTGCATGGAGTGCCTTTGTTCATTATTTCTGATCGTGGTACCCAATTCACTTCTTTGTTTTGGAAGTCTTTCCAAAAGGGTCTTGGTACTCATGTTAAGCTTAGTACGGCCTTTCATCCCCAAACCAATGGGCAAGCAGAGCTTACTATCCAAACTTTGGAAGACATGTTAAGGGCCTGTAAGATTGATTTTAAGTGTAATTGGGATGACCATTTGCTATTGAATGAGTTTGCTTGAAACAATAGCTATCACTCAAGTATTGATATGGCTCAATTTGAGGCATTATATGGTACGAGGTATAGATCTCCTATAAGATGTTTGAGGTGGGTGAAGTTTCCCTAATAGGTCCCTAGTTGGTACATGAGACCATAGAGAAAGTTTGACTTATTAGAGAAAGGGTGAGAACGACTTAAAGTCGACAAAAGTCATATGTTGATGTAAGGAGAAGAGATTTTAAGTTTGATGTGCATGATTAGGTTTACTTGAAATTTTCAACCATGAAGGGTGTAATGAGTTTTGGTAATAAAGGGAAGCTTAGTCCTCTATATGTAAGCCCATATCATATTTTGAGACGTGTTGGTAATGTTGCTTATGAGCTAGATTTGCCAAATGAGTTGCCATCAGTGCATCCAGTTTTCCATGTCTCTATGTTGAGGAAATGTTTTGGTTATCCAATATCCATTGTTCCATTAGAAGGTTTGGGAGTTAAAGAGAATCTTTCTTATCAAGAAATTCCGATCGAAATTTTAGACCGCCAAGTCAAGAAGTTCAGGAATAAAGAAGTAGCTTCCATGAAAGTGTTGTGGAGTAATCAATTAGTTAAGGGTACTACTTGGGAGGTTGAGGTCGATATGATGTCCCGATATCCTCATCTCTTTCCTTCTACTCCTTCTCTAGCTTGAGGTAATGAGTTTCTCATGGTTTTTTGATTTTTTGGAGTCATGTGTCTTGTATCTTTCCATGATTTCCTTACTATGCATGATTTATGAAAAGTTCATGTTTTCAGAAAATGAGTCAATTTGATTTTTTTCTACATGTTTTTGTGCACATGAGTATGAATTGCATGTAGACTACTTGATATGATGCGGTGAGCATGCGTTTAGCTTGGAGTTGATATGTATACCTCGAATATATGCATTTGAGTATGTTTTTATCTTGGAGTTGTTGTTCCCTCCTCAGATGTTAGCTTGGAGTTGATGTTTTCTCCTCGGATATGCTCATTGCAGGCATGATGGGTTGTTAGATTTAGTTTCACCCTTCTTATGATGTTTTTATTACGTCTTAGCTTGGAGTCGATAGTTCCTCTTGGTTATATGCATTGCATTGACGGTTGGGTTGTTAGTTCTTGTCCTACTCTTTTTGTAGTAGCTTGAATCTCAATCGAGGAAGAATGATCCCAAGGGGGAGATATTGTAACACCCTAGATTCGAAAAGGGTAATAAGGCAAGTTTTAGAGATTTCAGGTGCCAGCCATGAGGGCCAACCATGGCCTATGGATGGGACCACGAACCATGGGTGTGGCTCGTGAATCGGGTGATGAGTCTGAGATTTTGACTCATTTACGACTTTGTTTTGATAGTTTAAGTGTCCTCAAATGCCTAATTTATATTGTAAATTGATGTTAAAGTGTTGATTTGCAGCTATGAAGGCTAAGGAGCAAGGCAAGGACAATACCAGGAAAAGAATGGAACAACAAAACTAAAGATTGCCAACCTCACTCAGCGATCCACCTAGTGGCCTCCTCACTCACTGAAAAGTTACAACATGTCACTCCTCAGATGAGAGAAATTGGGCGAAGGAAAATCCCTATCGGTGACTCACTGATTGGATCGGCAAAGAGGAGTTAGACCGTTGATTCTTACAAAACAATTAATGATGATGCAAGCAACACGGCCATCCAAAAGGGCAAATGACTCATTGCAGAATCCATCGGCAATCCGATATAGACCGCCTAAATTCACAGTGCACAGAGGATGAAAACTCAAGACAAGAAGGTGATGGACATGAGCAATTGGTGACTCGCCAACGATTTGGTGAAGCATGACTTACCTCCCTGAATTACCCCAAAGGCCAAATTTTGGAAGGATATAAATTGATTTTTTGAAATTTGAGAAGGCATCCAAACATTGTGAAAACTCAGTCTTAGAACGAAAGAACAATTCTTGTTTAATTTTGAAGCATTTTTCAAGTAGATTTTGAATTGGTTTTTGTAATTGAAGCTACCATGAATCATTTTAAAGGTTTGGAAATCAATACTCTGCCATGGAGAATGTCGTAGGTATTGAATTCTTACTTTTTATGATGACTATCTAAAACACCCATTCTTTGGGGTCTGGCCATATGATTAATTGTCTAATTTAGTTGATGGGTGTTAGTGATTATTGAGTTTATTACTATTTTAAAATGGGTTTGATCAATAGCTATTATTAAATTGATAAATTGGAATGTTTATTTCAATTGCAGTTAGTGTTTTATGCTTATTTGAGAGAGAGGTGTAAAGCCATGGCTATAAATTAGCGTTTGTAATAATTGGGTTTTTGTGGGTTCAGCTTAAGAGAGTGAATTCTAAATTCAATTCTACCCATCTAGCTCGAGAGAGTAGATAAAATGATGTATTGGATTGTTAATCATGTTAAGCCTGTTAAGGTTCGAGAGAACTCACTTGAACCAGAATAGTTGTTCGAGAGAAAACTATTACAGTTGTGGTCCAACCTACCCACTAAGATCTAGAAACCCTTAGTAATCACCGATCACCCGTGTAGCAAAATTGACAAGTAATCGGTCATACCCCCAAGTGTCTCTTAATTACTTGATTGCTCCATTGTTGGTCATGATTGTTTTAATTTCTAATTGACAACCATTTCCCTCATATGATATTTGTGTCACCCTTTTAATTTGTTTAAGTGTCTTCGATAATGTCTATTCCTACAATCGATTGAATCGCATTTGCAACTTCATAATTGAATTTGAACTTATACCGCTCCTTGTGGGTTCGACCTAACTCACTTGTTGGGTTTATACTAGATAACAATCGCCTGGCCCTAGTATTGGATGAGGTGTAGTTGAGCGTTATCAAAATGGTGCCGCTTCCGGGGAGCAGTGTTGTTTAGAATTCTCTTGTTTAAATTGTGATCACTTTGTGTTTAGTTGAATCGACATACCTTTTTTTGTGAGTTGTTTGTGATCAGGTTACAAAATGAGTGCAAATGAAAGAACCGTGAACCAACTTAGTCACCAAGATGATAGTCACGCCAATGAAGCTTTATTGCGGGGCGTAGGTGTTATCCGCCTACCTCCGATTGAGGATCATGTTGCATTCCCTGTGACAAACACAATGCTACAACTCTTGCAAGCTAAAGGCATATTTGGGAGGCTGGATCTTGAGATTCCCATGAACATATTCAGAACTTTGTGGAGATATGTAGTCTGTTTTCACTCAAATATATTTCTCAAGAATCAATTCGACTTCGATTATTTCCTCTTTCACTAATGGGGGGTAACCAAGTGGTTAGTAGGGCTATCGAGGGACTCCATTATATCATGGGAGGAGCTTACCGAGGCCTTATACATAAGGTTCTTTCCAACCTCAAATGGTAAAATTACATGAAAACATCCAAAACTTCAAGCGAGTAGAAGGGGAACCGATTCATGATGAGGGTTCTCACCCGAGCTACTTAAAGGAGGGTGGGAATCAAGGTTGGAACTTGCATAAGGAAGAAGAACGGAGATGATACTATAACTATTGGACTGAACATAATGATTCTTGGAGGAGAAACGAGAGTCATTAAGAGTACCACACACAACCAAGTGACAGTCTGAGATCAAAGGGTAGTTCGGGTAACCTACGAGTGGATGAATTGTTGTCACGTATCCTAGACAAGGTTGAAGGATGTGATGACATGCTTAAGGAGATGAAAACTGATTTCTCATCATTGAATAATAAAGTGAATTCTCACGCAGATGCAATCAAAAAACTTGAGGGTCAACTTTCAGCACAAATGGAACCTAAGGTATTTGCAAGGGGTGAGGCTGAGTGTGCAACAACTCTGAGGGTTGATGGTGACAAAGATTTTGCTGTTGTAACTCGAAGTGAAAAGATAGCGGTCGGTAATGTGAGGGATAGTAATGGGATGAATGCTCACGAAGAAAAGAATGATATCGAGGAGGAAGAGAAGCTCGTTCAACCACCGGGGAGCGATATGCTCAAAGAGAAGGAGCACAATCCTAAGCAAAGCCCCATAGGCGAGTTACAAAAAGATAAAGAAAAGGCTACCTCAACTCCAAAGATAGTGCAACCTCTACCCAAAACAGTTCCTCTATTTCCTCTATGTCTTAAAAAGAAAAATGAGGATTAAAAGTTCAATAGATTCCTATCCTTGTTCAAGACACTTTCTATAAATCTTCCATTAGTGGAGGCATTATGGGAGATGCCGGGATATGCAAAATTCATGAAGGAGTTGGTCACCAAGAAGAGAAGCATGGACTTCGAAACAATCAAAGTTTCTCATAATTGTAGTGCCATCATGACTAGTGAGATTATTACAAACAAAGAGGATCCGGGTGCTTTCACTATCCCATGCACCATTGGTGTGCTTCAATTTGCAAAAACTTTGTGTGATTTTGGGGAAAGTATAAATTTGATGCCCTACGCAATCTTTAAAAAGCTTGGGCTGGGTGAACCAAAATCCACAACAATGCGGTTTCTTATGGTGGACCGGTCGATCAAACACCCTGTTGGAATACTATATGACATATTGATGAAGGTTGATTAATTCATATTTATGGCTGATTTTGTTATTCTTGACTATGAGTTTGATGGTGAAGTTCCTATTATTTTGGGTAGACCATTTTTGGAAATCGGAAGACCTCTAGTGGATGTTCAAAGTGGGAAGTTGATGTTCCAGGTAAATGAAGATGAGGTTACCTTCAATGTGTTCAAATCAATGAAGCAACCTAGTAATATTCATGTAGTCTCAATGATTGATGTGATTTATGAAGCGGTGTCTAGTGTGAGCGGAATAATGTGTAGGGATTAGCTAATTGAGGCTGTTCTTTCGAATTATGATGAAACCGGAGTTCAAGGGTATGATGAAGTCGTGGCTAACCTATCGAGATTAGGTGGATACTCAAGAAACCCATTCAATCTAGACATTGATCTAAAGAATCGAGAGAGTCCTCCCGCTAAACCATCCACAGAGGAACCACCAAAGCTTGAGTTGAAAGTGCTCCCCGCTCATCTTCGGTATGCATTCTTGGGGGCAAATAATACCTTGCACGTTATCATTGTTGTTGACGTGCTTGAATGGCAAGTGGAATTGCTTCATGAGGTGTTGAAAAGATACATTAAATCCATATGATGGACTATCGCTGATATTGTAGGTATTCCATCCGGAATTTGCACAAACAAAATCTAGTTGGATAGCGAGTGAAAACCAAGTGTTGAGCATCAAAGAAGATTAAACCCACCTATGCAAGAGGTGGTGAAGAAATATATCATTAAATGGCAAGACATAGGTGTAGTATATCCTATTGTGGATAGAAAATGGATGAGCCCAGTGCAATCTGTACCCAAAAAGGGAGGCATCACGTCCCGAATGAAAAAGGAGAACTTATCCCCATGAGGCCGTTCACCGGTTGGAGAGTATGCATGGATTATCGGAAGCTCAACTCTTGGACGGAGAAAGATCATTTTCCAATGTCATTTATGGATCAAATGCTTGATCGACTTGCAAGGTGTGGATGGTACTTTTTCTTGGATGGCTACTTCGGGTACAACCAAATATCTATTGCACCAGAAAACTAAGAGAAAACCACTTTTACAAGACCCTACGGGACTTTCACCTTCAAGAGGATTCCTTTTGGATTATGCAATGCTCTAGCAACATTTTAACGGTGCGTGCTTTCGATTTTCACTGATATGGTGGAAGATTCAATGGAAGTGTTCATGGATAAATTTTCAATTATAGGTGACTCATTTGAGACATGTTTAGCTCATCTTGGGTGGGTCCTTCAAAGGTGTGTAGAAACCACCTTGGTCCTTAATTGGGGAAAATGTCATTTCATGGTCAAAGAAGGAACAGTCCTAGGTCACAGAGTGTCATAGAAGGGACTGGAGGTTGAAAAAGCAAAGATCAAGGTTATTGAGAAGTTACCATCACCTATATATTTTAAAGGAATTCAGAGTTTTTTGGGGCATGCAGGGTTCTATAGAAGATTTATCAAGGATTTTTCAAAAATTGCACACCCATTGCGTAAGCTATTGGAGAAAGAGGCAAAGTTTCTTTTTGATGATGCTTGCTCAAAAGCTTTTGAGTGTTATAAGGAAAAGCTAATCTCTACCTCGGTGATCATTAGCCCGGATTGGTCCGAACCATTTGAAGTGATGTGTGATGCAAGTGGTACCACTCTAGGAGTCGTGTTAGGGCAAAAGTGCAGCAAGCTCTTTCATCCAATTTATTAAGCCAGCAAAATGCTAAATGGAGCACAACATAACTACACATTTACGGAATAAGAACTATTAGCTTTAGTTTATGCATTTGAGAAGTTCAGGGCATACTTTTTGGGTACTAATGTGATAGTTCATACTGATCATGCAACATTACGGTATTTAGTGGCAAAGAAATAGGCTAAACCGAGGTTGATCAGGTAGGTCTTTTTGCTGCAAGAGTTTGATTTTGAAGTAAAAGATCGAAAGGGGTATGAAAATCAAGCGGCAGATCATTTATCACAGTTAGAAACCAATGTGAACAACCCCAAGGAAAGGTATATTGTGGCTAAGTTCCCAGAAGAAACAGTGATGAGGCTAACTCAAAGCAACATCCCTTGGTATGTTTATCTTCCTAACCACGTGGTATCTGAAATTATGCCGGAGGATTTGAACTCCTATCAGCGGAAAAGGTTGTTATTTGATATAAAGAAATACTTCTGGGATGAACCATATCTGTTTCGATAATGTGCAGATTACATCATTTGTCGATATGTACCGGAAGAAGAAGTCAATGCCCTTCATAATACGTGCCACACATCACATGTCGGTGGACATCACAGTGGGGTGCGGACAGCTGCAAAAGTGCTTCGAAGTAGTTACTATTGGCCATCTCTATACCGAGACGCGCATGACTTTGTGAAACAATGCATCCGTTTCCAAAAACAAGGTGGGGTATCAAGAAAGCATGAATTGACTCTCAATCCTCTCTTAGAAATGGAGTTGTTTGTGTAACACCCCGTAGTTTAGTAGGTCATCTAGGGTTAAGCTAAGGGTTACTAGTCAAGACTAGAGGGCATGAGACAAGGCAAAGGGGCAAGGGCCAAGGCTGCCCCAAGCTTGACATGGCACCACCTTAGACAAATGAGAGCCTCACGGCTCGTGGTTGCCACCACGGCTCGTGGGGCCACCCGTGGTGGTGAGGTAGTGAGCCCCTCAAGGCTGCCAAAGTTGGGGCCCTCCACACGAGCCACTTCACGGCCTGTGAAGGCTTAGATGGCTCGTGGTAGTGGCCATGGACATGCCTTCACCTCTTGGAGACCAAGACCTCAAGACATTGACACTGGTCCATGGACCACGTGCAGGACCACGACCAGTGGTCTTGACAATAGCTCGTGAGCCATGTCGTGGTGCCTAGCACCATGCTGCCTAAGTAAGGGCAAAATGGGAAATTCTTAATTAAGTTAGTATTAAGTGGGGTCATTTTGTATAGACTTTATACACCTATATAAGTTATTTTAACCCTTTAACCTTTCAAATTAAGTCATTATTTTCCTAGACACAAATCAAATCCCCAAAACCTCTTCTCTCGAGTATTTCTCTCTCTAAGACTTGAAGAAGAAGATAGAGCTCGAACATAGGTCAAGAACAAGACTCCATTGTTGCAAGATTTATAAGTCTTTATACTCAAGGTATGTTAGCTTATTCATCCATGGATTCTTCCATCCATGGAGTGCCCTAGAATTCCCCAATTTGATGAAGAACTTCCTCAATTTAAGTTAGGGTTTCTTCAATATTGTGGGTTATGATAGATGTTGATCCAATTGATATGATATTGATTGTTTATGATTGAATTAGTAGTGAATCATGATATTAAGATGAAATTACATGTTTTCTATGGCTAACCCTATTCTAATTGATGAAATTGAAGTAATGTGGGCTTATGCCTTGTGAAGGGATATTGAGGATTGATAGATGATCTTCTAGAATTGGGGATATGTATAGTAATTTTTCAAGAATAGAAGAAAGTGAACATGAATTGAATTAAAATGTAGTACATGTGATGGATCATGACTAGTAATGATTGAGATTGAGCCTTTATGATGATATATGACTAGAATTGCTTAAGAATGAAGGATGTGACTAGAATGTCGTTGTGATCTAGATGAGTATGATGATTGTAAGAAGTAAAGATTTGAGAGTAAGGCTTGTAGTCATGAATGTTGATCACTATGGGCTTTGATAGTACGGCTTGAATTCATGAATGTAGATCACTAGGGCTTTGCGAGTAAGGCTAATATAATGAAATATGTATGTTAATGCTTAAAGAGTGAAGCTTGTATGATCATGGTAAAATACTAGTAGAGTTTTTGTGGAAGGACATTACCCATATGACCTATATTATGAAAGTATGAGATTATGCATATTCCTATAGAACCTATGTGAATGCTTTATGAACACTTGAGAATGAAGTGTCTACAATTATGATTTATAGATCTATTGATTGAAAGGTTATTCTCATGAACATATAATGAACAGGATGTGAATGGTTTTCTCCCATAGAATCATTCTAGGTTGAAAGGTTTACTCAACTAAAATGAATCAAAGCATGTTAGAGAAGAATAACTTGAAGTTGTGATATGAGATCCCTTCATGTATATCTTGATTTGGTATGATAAGAGCATTTTATGGTAGCCTAGGTTAAGGAATCATACTCTCCTAAGGGTAGCTTGAACTAGCATTATAGAATGCCTTCATGGTAGCTTGAGTTAGTAGATCTCATGGTAGCGTAGGATTGAGGAATCATACTCTCCTAAGGGTAGATTGAACTAACATGATAGAATGCCTTCATGGTAGCATGACTTGGTTAGGCCAAGACCATTTCATGGTAGCTTTGGATTGAGGAATCATACTCTCCGAAGGGTAGCATGCACTAGCATCATAGAATGTTTGCATGGTAGCATGACTTAGGTGGGCCAAGCCCATTTCATGGTAGATATGATGGAGCACTTATTCCCTTCCTTGTATAGCTTGGACTTGTATGATAGTATGCTCTCCATGGTAGCTTGACTTAGCATAATGTAGTTATGTTAGCTAGATGATTAGCTTGGTCTATCCTAGTAAGGTGTTATTCCTTGGTAGCCTTGAATTGATAACTTGTGATCATTCATGTCTGATGACTTTCCTTGTAGTAAGAAGAGAAGTACCTTACATAAATAGAGGCAAATAGTAAGTAGGGACTAGTCCCCAACTAATGAGTTAGTATGATAGCCTAAAGTGGTACTTAGTGTGGGTATGATTATGGTGTCTTATCCATGCATTGCACAAGTATGACTTGAATCTAATTATTAAGTGTTCTTTTATGTGTTGTATGATTAGCTTGGATTGTTGGTATAATTGCCTTCCATGATATGTTGACTAAAGGTGATAGTTCCCTTGTCTATATGAAATAAGCTAAGGATGAGATCAAACGATGGTAAGTATGATTATGATGACCTAAAAGTAATACTTAGTGTGAATGGGATTATGGGGTCTTATTCATGCATTGCACAAGTATGCTTTAAGGTTACTTATGAAATTGTTCTCCTATGAGATGAAGGTCTAAGTAGTGACCATGTTATGAATATGTGGTATCTCCTATGCTATTGGATTATGCCTTATGTTGACATGTGGTCATGTTATGACTATGTTCCAGATTATGGTTATGACTATGTTATTTTCTCTTATGCTTATGGCTTATGCTTTATGTTGGCTAACCCTTATCTTATGGTCTTATAAAGTTATGCTAGCTACCCTATTTAGTACAATATGTACTAATGCATACTCTTGACTGCATTCTTATCAAATGTAGGGTCCGGCAATCTTGAGTGCCATTCTTGAGGCTAGGTTTCTAGTAAAGAAAAGGAGTTGAAGACTTTGTGTGTCCTCGTAGCATCGAGAATGTGATCACCTTTCCCTTATGTGTTTCTTTTATGTTTTAGACACTTGTATGGGCTGCGTCCCAAAGTTTTATTCAAAGTTGAGTTTAGATAGTTTGAGACAAAGTTTTGTAGACTTTTGCTTGCTTTTATAAAGACTTCAGTTGTAAAAAAAAGTTTGAAAATTTCCGCATCATTTCTATTACTTTATGCTATGATATGTTAAGTGACTAGTGTTAGGCCTTTCGGGGTCTAGTACGCCTTGTCAAATCTAGGATATACCCATGGGTCGTGACAAACTTGGTATCAGAGTAAGAGTTTTAGAATAATTCTAGGATTGTCTCAAAACCACGTCTAGTAGAGACTTGTTCATAAGTTTGAAGTGCGCAACATTTATGAATAAGAAGCTATTAGATAAGTAGGAAACTTCACTTCTTCATTCTCTAAGTCGTGCCAAAGAGTTTAACTTTAGTTCGTCTTTCTCTTAATCTGTGCCCTATGGTTTTCAGGATATGACGACCACAAGGGCTAATGCTAGGAGTAATGAGGATGACAATGAGGGCCAAGAGGTTCCTCCCCAATCTCGTCCTCAAGCTTAGATTACCCTATGGATGGGAATGTTACGTCGGCGATCCAAATGTTGGCTCCAGCCATGATGGCACAAGTGAATAGGGAGATGGTAGCTCCGGTGAATCCAATAGTGGGTATGGCTGCTTCTAGAGTGAGGGAGTTTTTTAAGATGAACCCTCCAGAGTTTTGTGGCCCCAAAGAGGAAGAGGATCCTAAAGATTTTATAGATGAGGTTTGTAAGGTGCTTGCTATCATGGGGTAACTTTGGTAGAGAAAGCGGAGTTAGCCGCTTATAAATTAAAATTGTTGCTCAAGTATGGTATGAACAATGGAAAGATGCTAGGACAATAGAAGTGAGTCCAATAGATTGGGAAGTGTTCAAACTAGTGTTTCTTGATAGGTTCTTTCCCCGAGAGTTGAGGGAAGCTAAGGTAGAAGATTTCATTAAGCTTAAGCAAGGTAGCATGAGTGTTAATGAGTTGTCACAACCCGAGACCACCCCCAAGTCGTAACATGCGTACTCGACCTCTCGGAGGTCTAATAAAAGCCTCTTAGCATTCATTCATCTCATTCGGTAATAAAAACCATAAGGAATAAAAAAACACTTTTTAAAACAAATCCAAAATACTCATAAAATCTTTCAAATGTAAAGGAGTAGAATTTCTAAGTCTCATGTACCATCTTAGAGACGAATAGAACATCTTAGGGACACAACCCTTTAACACAAAAATAGAAGTCTTATACAATGTCTAAATGGAAATACTAGAAAGGTAACAACTATGTCCTCGAATATATGAGGACATACCAAGCTTCTTGAGAAGAGTCAATATCCCAAGCTTCCTCAAAGATCTCCTCACTTACCACCACCTACACTTGTAACAATAGAGAAATATGGAATTAGTACAATAAGTACCAAGTATGATGACCATGCAAGAAAACATGCACAACGGTCATTTACAAGAAATATATGCTTTTAAGACCTTCTTTAAAAACCTTTACAACTCCACATCTAATCCTCATATAAGCATCATGCAATTCAAGAAATTAAAAGCACATTACTAACTCCTTATGCACATCACATTACCAATCTTTTCGTTTCATTATTGGAGGAACTTCCTTCTCCACATTACCAAGACCATTTCCACATCAAGGAACCCAATAAGCAATAGACACATCATGCAATTTTCAAGAACACTCTTAAGCATGCTCAACTAATCAACTCTAACAACTTTTAGCAACTCACCAATTTATGCATATAAGGAGAACAATAACCATGAAACTAATTTTGCCATTTAAATCAAGAACTCAATTTAAAGCATGCATCATTATAAGGAGAATATAGAAACTCATTTTTCACACAAAACTCCAAAAACCATGCATCATGCTTCTACAATTCTATGACTCAAGCTTGATTAGGAATAGAAGAAAGAGACAAGAATATCCAAACTCACCTCAACTCA
>JAJOOO010014382.1:0-32349 GCA_029582685.1 Solanum piurae | reverse complement strand
TCCCCATACCTTAATATTGGAAAAAGCCCACGAAAATCAATGAAAGAAGCCTCCAATTTGAAACCCTAGTTCTTCACCCTTCTTCCTTGAACTTGAGAGAAATATTTGAGAGAGGGAATGATTTTGGAAATTCTAATTGGACTGACTTAAATGAAAGAATTTGGTCAAAAAGGGGCTTTATAATTGCTAGGAAAGGCAAAGAATAATAAGAACTCAACTTAGGAAAATAATTAAGGACCCACAAAGTTAAACTTAAAAGTGTTCACTAAACCCGGGTAAACTCGTCCTTTTGGACAGTGCTTCACTATTTCGGACATAACTTTTTTCTCCAAGGTCGGAATTGGGCAATCTCGGTGGCGTTGGAAAGAGGACTCAGAGACCTTTAATTGGATAGGTAAGGGTCCACCTAATTCATTTTGAGCTAAAAGATATGACCATTTAAAGTTGACCCTTACAACTCACTAGTTCAAATGACTAGTTTCCGGACGTCACGGCCATTTCTCATCATTTCATCAAGTTCTCAACTCCAAACTCACATGTGAGGCTCTAGTTTCACTAGTTCATTTTTAGGGTCGTTACAGACCTGGTCCTAAAGGCAAGAAGAAGGCCAGTACTTTCAGACCGGTAGGGTCCATCATGGTACAGGGGACAGTAGTGCATTGTAAACGTGATCACATCAACATAGTCTTTGGTAGGGGTCAGTCTTTGACTACACAAATTTGGCAACAACTACGACATCTTTGGATGAGCTCAAAGGGTGGCTAGCTCCCCTCATCTCTGACACCACCCCGAGGTAGATTGAGGTTGGACTTTCGATCGAGAAGAAGGACTTGAGTGTTGATGCACGATATTGGTTTGGATTTATTAGCAGCTCCATTATGTAATCCCAGAACGAGTCCATCCTCCGCCATCCTAAGACAGCCTGCCTTAGTTCCATCATATCCAGGAAGAGCATTGACATGAGACTTATTATTGAGCAGGAGATGGCCATGAAGGCCAAACACCACCAGACGTCCCTTTTATTCCCGGTGCTAATTACAGAGTTGTGCCAGCGTGCTGGAGTTCCTCATGATGAGACAAGAGATATTGAGGTCACCCCCACATCCTCCACAGACATTTGACATATAGAGGTCGAGTACACTCAGGAGGAGGAAGACAAGAGCAGAGCAGCCCCAGTAGATGCATCCCCATAGGTGGATATTGACTCCATACCTGTAGATGCACCTTTGCCTACTCCAGCCTCTAGGACTTCAGGTACTTCCACTACCTCGCAGACTCTTGGTACTTCTACTGCAGCCTGGCCCACCAAGATCACTCAGGCCAATGCTCCTGAAGATGGGACACTTAGCCCATTCTGCGGATGTGAGGGTAACTCAATTGGAGGTTGCGATACCATGGATGATTGAAAGTGTTATCCTAACTGCACTGACCCCCTTACGAGCATCCATTGACATTCTCATTGTGAGAGTTAAGGCTTGTGAGAGTAGATAGAGAGAGTCTTCTAAGGTTACAGCTTTGAAAGTCGAGGTTGCAGATCTGAGGAAAGATGTGGACTACTTGAAGTCCACTAACTTCACTTCATTATTATAGGCAGCAGATGATGTGGATGCCCCGACCAGTTTTGAGATTTCTCCGATCACCATCGGAGATGTGCCGATAGATGATGTGGCAATTGATGAGTCAGAGGCAGAGACCGACGAGGAGCAGATTGAAGTTAGACAGGAGAGCATCTATAGAGACTTGCCAGATCTGGAGGAGACGATTGTACAGTCGGCGATTCAGACATCACTGACAGAGACGTCCATGACAGGCCCTGTGGATAGAGTGTTGCTGCTGTGACTCCATGCACTGATGACTATGATTAGAGTACTACACCAGGCACTGATGCCCCGACAGATGGAGCGACTGTTTAGACAAGACTTATCTTTACCTCCCTCTTTGTCATTTCTTTTATTGATTTTTAGTACTTTATTGCATTTGAGGACAAATTGTTTTTTGTTTGTGGTAGGGTGAGGTATTTCCATACCTACCTCTTGTGATTATTATTTTTGTTTATACATTGGGTTTTGTGCTATAAATTATGTTTAGGCACTATTTTGTGGATGTTTAAGCTTGTGGCTCCTTATTTTGAATGTAAATGATTGTTGGTCCCTTCTAAAAAAATTGCCACCTCTTCTGTATTTAATTGTGGTTGTTCTTGTGCAAATTTGAATGTCGATTGTGATCAATACCGATGACTTAAATAGTGCTCTCAATCAAATAAAATGAATGTGCGTCTACGATGAGGCCAAATGAAGTTACATAGATAATATGTGAACTTTTTGCATCTCGTTGTGACTAGCCGGCTATTGAATGAGTCTCTTGTGATGATCATTGCACACTAGAGAAAGTGTGGAGTCTTGTTTGATATTGTTGTTAATGCCTTATTTGATGAGCTTACCGTGAACCATGTGTTATGACACCTAGAATTTGCCCCATTGGTCCGGTTAACTAAGTGATGCAAGATCTTGAAATGATCTTAGGCAACAATTTTAAAGAGTGAAACAATTTGACATTATACCTCTTTTGTGCACCTTGTGAGTGTGTGAACTTTGCTTGAACACCTTTTGAGCCTTAGCCTTTCCTTGGAAGAAACTTGATAAAATTGTGACCTCTCTTTATCCCTTCACCCATAATCCTCATGAAGTGTGGTTTGTTTGAATAGCCAACTTAGGTCAAAAGCCTAAGTTGGGGATGTGGTGAAAAGAGAAGCTAAATATAGAAGTGCAAAGAAATCCCCCTTTTTGATCCATGATTTTGAGAAAGATTAAACCCCTCCATACAAAAAAAAAGAGAAAAGAAAGAAGGAAAAAGTTGTGAAAATAAAGTTGTGAAAGTGAAAAAGAAATGGGGTATCTGGCAATCCATGGAAAGTGAATAATGAGGTAAATTTTAAGCATGAATAAGAATGATGAAGAAAAGGAAAGGAAGTAATATTCATACCACATTTCATGAGGATAGCAACGACTGAACCTAAATGACCATACATTTACACTCACCCCTGTTACAAGCCTTGAAAAGACTTTTTTGATCTTGAGCGAGCTGAAACAAGTGTTGATTGGAAAATAAGGGCAAACCTATGGGTGAAGACCTGAAGTCATGCATGTGTTCATCTTTGTGAGTGTGAGAGTTGCATGTGATTCCAGAACTATAAAGTGTTGAACCATTGTGTGTGAATAAGGAATTATCTTTGTGTGAGGGCATTTGAGTACCTTTGTTGAGCTTGAACTTGCATTTGAAGCAAGTATTGTGCGCCTGAGGTTCTTTGGTAATGGTGAGCCACAACTTGAGTCTTTGAGTGCACAATTGATCCTTGCATGAGTAAGTTGAGTCTTGTTGTGTGCATTCATGATTGAGTTTTGTGTTGCACTGTTTGAGACATCTTTTTTGAACAGCTGAACTTGAGTTTTACTTGAGGACAAGCAAAAGTTTAAGTTGGGGTGTTGATGAGTCCGAGATTTGGACTCATTTAGGGCTTTATTTGTATAGATTTAGTGTCCTCAAATGCTTATTGTGTGCCAATAACTGAGAGCCTGATGATCGCCAAGTCCATTTGGCAGGTCGCCGAGTGGGCAGTTGACTGCCTAAAGTTCCATTGTACCACACCCTGAAGGAGAAAATCAAGTTGGCGAGAGAAAATAGCAGTCGGTGGATCGCCGAGTTGATCGGCGAGCCCGACTTACTGCGCCGAATGGCCCTTCGCATCATATTTTTGGCGACTATAAATACATTTTTGAACATTTAGATAGAAATATATTTTTCATTACATTGAATTTTCAGTTTTGAACTGTGAGTATTGAGACAAGTTTTCCTTAGTTTTGAAGAATTGAAGTTTTTTCACTTTTGAGAAATTGGAAGTGGGTCTTTGAGATTATTCAATTTGGACCATTGTAAGGAAGAAATTAATCTTACCCAGTTGATGAAAACACAATTTGGTAACGATTTTTATCATTTTATGATGTCTAGCTAAAACCCCAATTCTTGGGGTGTGATTATGAGCTGATTTAGTTTATGGGTATTGCTAATTGTTAGTCTAAATGTTGTTTAGAAGTGATTTCAATTAGTAATTGTGGTTTAATTTAAAGAATTGTAGTTGCAAATGCAGTTCTATCTTCGTATTTTTGGCTTACTCGAGAGCGAGGTTTTAAAAACCAAGATTATTGATTGATGGTATGTGGGTATTGGGTTGTCATGTGTTCAGCTCGAGCGAGTGAATCCTAAAACCTTTCCACACATTCAGCTCGAGAGAGTGAATGGACTAAGGCGTGGGCTATTCTTATTTTGCATACTTGTCGATGTTCGAGAGAAATTGACTTGATTTGGGGTAAATTGTTTGAGAGAAAATTTACCTCCTCTATAGTCTAGCTTATTCACTAATTTACAGTTGCAATTATCCATTTGTCCACATTAGCCTATAATCGAATCACATCCCAAGAACCCATCTCATTATTGCTCTTTCGTGTTATTTGTTGTTGCTGTAGTTGATAATTAAAACCAAAACCCCTGTTATTTTACATTCGTGTCACCCCTGATTTGAATTATGTTTCTATTCGATAATGTCTATTCCTATGGCTGATTTGAATATATTCACACTTTTCTATTGAATCTTAAGCACGTACCACTCCATGTGGGGTTCGACTCCAACTTATTTAGTTGGGTTATATACTGACTAGCGATCGTTGACAAGTGTCCTTGAAACTTTAATCACCATACAATGCCCATCATTTTTCAAATTTTGGATGGTGTTGCTAGGGATTGTGCCAGGATGGCGTGGGTTTACAGTAGCGGACAACTGACCAAATTGCTGCTCAAGTTGCTTGATTGACAATGCATGGGCATCAACCTTCTGATCGATTCCAGACAAATCATTTCTCATCTCCTTCACATTCTCATATGTCGCATCAAACCTTTTCATCATATTTTGCATCATATCCTCAATGCGAGTCATACTAGTACTAGCCTCTTTATTAGCATGGAGAACATAGGGCCAAACCTTATCATTCAGTTTGCTATAATTATTCTGGTTGTAATTGTTATCACAATTGAATTTCCCATCCCAGACATAGTTTCCCTCACAGTTTTAGTTGCCATAGTTGCGACCTGATTTCCTTGACCTTGGTGCCAATTATCTGAGTTGAAACTTGGGAGTTGGTTCGGAACCCCCTCCCCCCTCCACCCCCCATCTGATCGTTAACCAAATTCGCATCCTCCTCATAGTATTACTCCTCAACTAGCGGTGGTGGAGGTCTAGTTAGATAATTGACCGCATTCACTTTTTCTGCATTTCCACTCACATATTTCAATACCAAGCCAAGTTTTGTCCTTATTTGAGCCATCTCTAGTGCTCCATGCCTTATTGTTCTGGGAAATCCTCTCAAGTTTTTCAGCGATCTCCTCAAAAGTGCACTCATCATATGATCCTCCAGCAATAGTAACTAACATAACCCTTCCATTGTCATCATATCCTCTATAGAAGACCTTCTTCAGTGACTCATCATCTATGTGGTGATTTAGAACACTTCTCATGAACCCAGTGACCTATCCCAAGAACTGCTTACCGACTCTCCAGGTAGTGCTGTGAAATTATTCAGTTTATCCTTGTGATTTAATTTCTTGGACACCAGAAAATACCTTGCCATGTACACCTTCTGTAATTGGTCCCATGTATAGATCAAAATATATGGCAGCTCAGAAAATCACACAACAACATCACCAGTCAACGACATTGGGAATACTCTCAATGATATGACATTCATATCCAATTTTGGTTGTCCCACACAACTTTTACAGACACTAGTCAATTTTGCCATTTGAGCATATGTATCTTCCGAGGCTAACCCAACAAACAACCCTCTTCTTGTAAGCATTTGCCTAAGACTGTTGGTCACCACAAATGTATGTCCTAGAGGTAGAGGAGGGAGAATAATAGGCCCATCTGATCCAACTGCATCGTAGTCAACTGTGTAGTTATCACGAGCCCTCGATGCTAGCGGAATTTGTACCCTTTCTGCATTTTCGATTGGACGACCACCTTGAACCTGAGCGGGCACATTAACAACTACAGGAGGTTGAAATTTGGCTCCATCTCCTTGACCCTCTTCGATTGGATTATTGTGTACCCCTTGATTAGCCATTTTCCTCAATTTTTTTCTCTATTCAGGATCGTAGGGGGTCAAGGGTTCACCTCGACTCCGTGTACTTGGCATACACAAAAGGTAAGACCGGTAGAAAACAAAATAAAAAAAAAACGTAAAATCAGGAAATACTTGACTAAAGCTCAATAATGTAGTTAAATTTAATCTAAAATTCGTATTCCCCGACAGCGGCGCCAAAATTTGATACGCCCAAATTACATATCTCTAAAAAAGTATAAGCGGTCGTTGACAAAGAAAGAACCCAACTTGTAGGTTGGGGTCGATCACACGAGGAATATGGCTCAGACTTAAGCTTAACTCACAATTATCTCCATTTAGTCAAACTATTTCCGAGAAAAGTAAACAAGGGGTGTTGTAAATAAATAACAGATTGTTGATTTGACTGATTAAGTAACAGGTAAACAAGATTCACAATTTGGATATCAATATAAGATGGAAACTAGGGTCTATGTGTTCCCCACAAGCTCTTAACGCAGTAATCCTAATAATAGTAATCATATCCTAGTGTTTAACATGCAAGTCCGATAACCCTAAGTGATTGGTAATCTAAGTAGGAACTTTCACTCGCGACTTGGTAAATCTATGAATTTATGCTTTACTAACCCTTACCTTCACCCCATATTAGTCATCGTGTCAATTTAGTTGGGTATTCACCCTCACGTCAATTGATTAAAGTCAGACTATTAGATAGCAGCAAATCCTTAACTAAATCTCTATTGTTTAATTTTATTCTCCTTCATTACCCCCTTGGTAAGGCAAGTAGGAACGAGGTGAGTTCTAACATTGTGCTCCGCTAGAAAGACTTCTAACCGAAAAGATTAACAATACATGCATAAACACTATTCAAGAATTACTTAATTATTATTCATATATTATTAATTGCTCATGGTTCCCACAACCCTAGTTGTGGATTTAGCTACTCATGCTTGAGAGTTCACAATTCATAATTAGGTTAAAAGAAATCATGAACTTACAATTAGAATAGATGAAAACCGAAATCTTGAATTGAAATTCAAACTGAAATTGCATTAAACCAACTTCTGGAATTAATTGCTGAGAGTTTGCAAAATAATTCCCAAAAGACCAAAACAAAAGTCTCCATTGTTGTCTAACCCCCAAAAACGAAAATAACAACTAATATTTAATATGATCAAAGCCTAAACCATCTAGGAAATAAAAATAAACAAAATTGGGTTGGATGCGGTTTTGACTTACGACCTGACTTATGGACTGTGGGTCGACCTATGGTCTGTGGGTCACCTCTGTGGTTCAGATTTGAGAACTCAGACTTTTTGATCTCATCGACGGATGTGCGTGATGGGCCATCACTCGACCTACGGTCCGTCATTGGCTTCCGTGGTTCCACACTTGGTCAGACTTCCCTGAACTTCACCTATACTGCACCACCTACGGACCGTCGTTGGACCTACAGTCCGTCAATGGCCTCGTTGGTTGTTGTTGCTGCTCTTTTTAATCCTTTTTCTAACAACCGCTACCGAACCAATTTCCTGCAAAAGATTACATAAAAACATTATATCTAATAACAAAATAGCCCAAGACACACACAAACTCTAAGTGAAATGCATCAAAAATATCATAAACTCACGGCATATTAACCTACTAGCGGGTTTGATTGGGATATGTAGATTCAAACTCACTAGACTCAAACTATTTACGATTCCTTCGTAACGAAGTATTTAAAAGGTTGTACCATTGCGAAATTGAATAACATGTTGATTTTGATGTAGTGGAGGGAGTTGAGAAGTACAGTGTACTAGATTTTTAATAAGGAGTGATTTTCATGGAAATCAATTTGTTTTAACTATGAATTATCGATCAGACAACCAATATCTGGAGTGCATATGCAAGAACTTGGAAAATGAAGGTATTGTTTGCTGCCACATTTTGAAGACTATGTCTCGCTGAAGGATTAAAATTCTTCACGACAGATATATTCTACGCTGTAGTGAAGAGATGTAATTCTAACACATTTGTGAAAATTCTTTCTAGGGGGCTATCCAACAATGACAGATGAGTGCAAGAAGTACAATTCTTTGAAGAAATGGTTTGATAGAAATTGTGATGTTGTGTTGGACAAGAACACTAAATATGTGGACTTCAAAAATGTTTTGAAAGGTCATTTCAATGCATATTCATATCGGAATGACGACATGATAGTCCCTAGCGTTGGTGATCCAGACTCGGGCGATGATGTAACATTCATTTACAAATCTGAGAAAGTCTGTTCAAGTGAAAGGCCTCAAATGAATAGGAAAAGGTTAGCTCGTGACAACATATTCCGAAGAGGGGGTGGACGCTGGAATACAACTTATCATGATGCATCTCAAGAGGGTGAGAGTAGTCAAGGAAGGAGGGGTGGACGTAGAATAGCTCTTTATTTTTGTTCTATATTGATTCGATTTTGTTCATTAATGCTTAATTATATAGAGATAACAATAATTGAAATTTTGTATTCTTAAAATGAAGGTACAAAGTAATGTAATTTTTAAACTAAGTAAGTAATAAGTATTGTTTGAACGAAGATATAGAACAAAATGAGTAATTTGAGACAATGACCATCCTTGTTATTTCAAAGTAATGCTACACGAGTAAAACAACAACATTGGTCTCATTAGAACAGATAATCAATTATTTATTTTTAAAAACACATGAATCACTCAAGTTTATGATATATACAAGGAGCATTGCAATAACACATTAGTTTGTCATGTGCAAATTAATTAATTAACTATGACATTGAGTTTAATGTCAAAAGTCACGAAATTTCTTTGTCGAGATAGTGCAAAACATATTAGTTATTTTACTAAATCAATCCGACTAATTCTGTTTGTATGTGTGAAGAAATAAAACAAATTAAGCTATGATCAGCCTAATTCTCTTAAAGAGTCTATTGTTGTATTTAAATCAAGTAAGAAATTCTGAAGAAATTTCATATAATTAATTTAGAATCCAACTTATCTTATTATTACTTCTATTTTTATTTTCTTTTAAAATACTAATAATATATGAAGATGTCTTTTCTAAAGATAAAACTGATGATGTAATTGTAACTAGTTAATCTCAATATATATATACATTATTTCATATACACGTGTCATTATGGTTAGTGATTTCACATACGCGTGTCATTGTGGTGGCGCGTCCCAAAGTATGATTTTAAACCCTTAAATTTCAAACTTAATCTTAAAAAATAGAGTCTTCTTCCTAAATTATTTCTCAGCAAGCTCTTCCTATTTCTCTTCTTCTTGATATGACCGAGTATGATTTGTTTTGTCACACCAACTCTGGTCTTGCCCTCCTCCTCATATGGGTGATCAATATTCTTCATCCGTCCATGCAAGATGTTTTGCAATAAAGCTTCGTTTACTTGAGATCTTGAGTCTTGTATTCATGCATTGAGGAGGTAGGTAAGCTTCCACTTGCCCCTTCTTTTAATCTTAATTTTGTAGTACTTACTTCCCTTCTTTTGCAGTTAAAGTGGCAGTAAAGAAAAATAAGTTGCTCCAAAATTCCTTCTTCGAAATCCCTTGTTGGATGCATTCACAAGACTGAAGATCTGACTCATTTGCTCTTTTTTTTTTGTGACGACAATATTTTTTTTTGGTGGCTAACATATCTTAGGATAGTTAGTATTTTCATAGATAACTCTCCTATGAATACATGTACAAATTGTAAAGAGCGTTATTGTAAATATACTATCTATGAGAATAATCTCAATGGTTCTGTATTTGTTAATGCATCTTGGTTTCATTTTAAAGAGTAAATATCTCAAAAGCTCAGTCAATTATGTGAATATTTTTTAGAAAGTCGCTCAAATTGATTTTATTAATAATTATTTTGTTAACCTAATTGTTATTATTAATATAAAAAAAAATACAAAGTTGGCGATAAATTTTACTCAGGGATAATGCCTCAAACTGGAATACTCGAGCTTCTAAATATTCTCTCTTAGTGTAGTGCATTCTTCAAAAATCTTATGGATAAGAGTTGTATAAGTAAAACTTATTTATTAAGAGACGACTAAAATTTATGGTTTGAGATTTTTCTTTCAATGTAAAGTAAACTCGATCTTCACCATCCTATAAATCACAAAAACTTAATTAGATAAAGAAAATAGAGACATAGATATTATGAACTGAATTTTTCATTAATAAAACAAAACAAATATATACATTATACACTCATGCACTTTGGCAATAGGCGTTGCACACAAAAACACATAAAAGTAAAAAAAAAAAAAAAAAATTAAATTATGAACAAGTTCAAAGCAAAGGACCTGATTTGGCGTCCATCGCACCGTTGTGCCTTGTACGAAAGACCCTACTACCTCCACCTACAACTGTAGAGATCTTTAGCATCCCTTCTTGTTCAACTTTTCGTCGGTTGAATCTCCTTCTCTTACCATGTGAGTTGATTCAACAACTCCATCAGTTGTGACGGTGAAACCTTGGGGTGATTTCTCTACGAGCTTATCATATATGTCAAAGCATTTGGTAAGGGGTGGCTCATCCATCAACAATATCATTTCAACCCAGTTATGGCCCTTCCATGCAAGTAGTCTCTTCATCAGCTCACTTATTTCATCTTCTATCGTTTCACATGAGTATCTTTTCAGATAGTATAACTTTTCCACCACCTACGAAGAGGTAGGAAATGTCATTAATCTTCTCTTATTGTTCGGTGTACAGTAGTTGTCCATTATAATCACTCTTATATTTTCCTTAGTATTTTTATGAAAAGATATGAAAGAAGTTTTGAATGTGAGGGAGAACAACGATGGGGTCTGTATTTATAGACAAACGACCAGTCTGGTCCCAAGTTTTATTTGGGAATATTTGGAAAAAAATTGGCCGTTGGCGTTTGGCCACATAACATGACAATTTTTTTTGCCAAGAACCAAGTTCCCCAATACTAGAAAAAACTAGTTTTTGGAAAGATGGAAATATTTGGAAACTTTAAAAAAATCAAAAATTACCCCAAACTTTTATAATTTATAAAAAATACCTATCATTTATTACTTCTTACTAATATATATCTATAAGAATAGTTTGTTTCTACCTCCTCCGAAAAAGGTCCGAGTTCTAATTTGAATGATAAAATTGAGAAAAAAGAATATTTTAATAGATTGTAATTATAACCAAATTAAATTAATATTTATCTACCATATCTATCCATGCAGGTGAAAATAGTAGTTGTTTGTGTCGTATTACATAATTTTTTGAGTGAAAAATCAAAATAGTGATGTAATATTCAATGAACATAAACGTGATGATATGATTAGTGATGAAGATGACGAACAATCGACTTAGAGTAACAATATTATTTCGTCTTCTCAGTCAGCTGATCTAGAAATAAAAGCTTGTCAGGAAGAGATTGCTCCTAGAATGTGGAAAGATTGTATAAAGGAATAGTTTGTTACTACGTCCTCCGGAGGTTGTTATAATTATAAGAGAAAATACATAAAGTGACACCTAAAGTTGTCCCGAATTTTTAAAAAGACACCTTAAATATGAGGGCGTCCTATTACCCCACTAAACAATCTTGAACTGATATTATTACATTATTTTTTGTCCACCTTACATAGAGAGTGTGTGTACTCTCTCAAAAAGAGCGAGCAACCTAAAATAACCAATATAATTTTATTTTTACAAGTATTTTTGTAACGACCTATTCCCGTCATTAAAGAAAAGCCAACGGGAAAAAATGTGGGGATGAAAGACTTTTTTGTAGTATTTGGATTTTCCCAACCTTGTCCAGATTTGGACAAAATTGTAGTCATCGAGGTGTACGAAAATCTAGTAACAATCAGGTGAAGTATTTATGATTTTGATTGCATGAGTGGTTAGATAACTCGTTAAGGAATCCATACGACTTTACAAAATTGAATTCAGACGAGTAGAACTCCCAGAATCGATTTTGGCGTAAACGGTATTTTCTAAGCATCGTTGGTTAGAGGTGTGTTGTGAAATAGGGATTTTGGAATTCTTGAATTAGCTCTCTATCTCGCGTAACCCGCATTGGAGCTGGATTTTGCCGCTCTGGCGAGGCGATGGCCGCTGCAATGGGCTCGACGTGAATTAAAGTCGTTAATAAACCCCTAAACGACCTCATTATGCACTTTTCAATTTTTAGAGCCAAGGAACGAACCCCAGGCGACTCCTACTCATTTTTCACCATTTTTTAGGCTAAAGGTAAGTTTTTCACTCCCCGAATCCATTTTTAATCCGTAGAACGTAATAGAATGGGTGAATATTAATGGGGGAGGGTTTTGTTATAGATTCGATGGTGGAAAGGATAATTTGGATCACGGGTTTGATCAAGGGTTCATAGAATTGTTAGTATTCCGGGTAATTAATGATTGTTTATTGATTCCCATATTATATTGATTGTTTGTAGACCAAGAACAAGCGGAACGAATTCGGAAAGGGAAGGATCAAGTTTCTTAGGGTTTCAATCTTGTTTCGAGGTAGGTGATGGTTGTGATTATATGATTGTGTGATGTATGCTTGTTCTTGCTTCATTTTGATACTTGTATATGTGTGAATGTTGCAATGTTGATCACACTTGTTTTAAATGAGATAGAGAATTGATGAATGACATGAAATCATGACTTAAATGTATGATCTTGATGATATACTTGTGATTGTGATTGTGGTGTGTTAAATGGATCGATTGTGACGTTCCGGCATACCTAACTTGGATCAGTTGCCACGTTCCGGCATAACTAACTATGGGATCGGTTGCAACATTTCAGAATAAATATGGGATTAGTTGCCACGTTCCGGCATGCTAACTGTTTGGGTTTGGGTTTGGGTTCCATGAGAGGACCAATGATTTGACATAAAATGTGAAGTTGTTTGTTGTTCGTAAATGTTGATAATATTGTATATGTTGATATATATGCATGTGATTATAATGTTGTTTGACTTGTTTATGTTGCACTAGTGGGATAGCCGTGTGATCCTACCAGTAAACTATGGTTGTGTTCTGATTCTGCACTTGCTCTTATTTTTGTTGAGTACATGGCATCTTCAAGCGGCTATTGAAAAACCTCGTTTAGAAGATCAGTGATCGTCGCTTTGAATTCAAAGGTGAGCCAATTCTTTCAGGCTACCATGGGATTCTATTTTGTCTATGTCCACCATTTTTGGACTTAGACATTTGTTTTAGCTAGTTCATTAGTTCATTAGTTCATTAGTTGGGGTTGTATCTCTTCTTGTTTAGACTTGTTGAACTTTAGGTGTTTTGGTACATTGACTTTCAGGTTCTAGGTTATTCTTCCGCATTGTTAGTTATTATTATTAGACTTTTGTTAGAGTTTATGGGAACTCTATATTTATTTCCTTAGTAATTAACTTGCTTCTGTAACTTAAATGCCTTAGTTTTGGTTTAGTTGCTTGGTTTGAGCTGTAGTAGTCGTTCTCCTATCGGAGGGTTAAAGTGGGTGCCAATCACGATGGTCTGGGTCGTGACAAAGTTGGTATCAGAGCCTAGGTTTATTGATCTCGATGTACCCAAATGAGTCTAGTAGAGTCTCACAAAATGGTACAGGGAAGCCTTTACTTTTCTTCGAGAGGCTATAGGACTTTAGAAAATCTCTATTTTTCTCTTGTCTCCTTTCGTGCTATGACTTGATTTCAATTGGTATCTGGCGATTCAAATTGGTATCTAACCTCATTCACTCTTCTGTTCGCAGATGGTTAATACTAGATTCAACGGCGTTAGGCCCGTAGCTCCCGTCAATGCTCCGATTGAGGAATCTGCAATGAGAGGTTGCGGTCGAGGCAGGGGTAGAGGAAGAGCTAGGGGTAGAGGCCGTAGAAGAGTATAACCTGCTGGAAATAGAGCTCATGTTGAGAATGCTCCTATGAATGAGAACCCTCCTGCGCATCATGAAGACATAGAGGAGAATGTTGATGTTGATGTTGAGGATTTGGGACAAGAGGGAGAGGTGCAGGCTAAGACTACAAGTGTTCCTCCTTTGGATCCAGTATTAGCTCAACAGATCATGTCGTTCTTAAAGGGATTGGTTGGTCCTGGAGTGCTTCCTTCTGCTCAAGCAACTCAAGCTTCTACTAATCCTCATGTTGCTAGCACTGCGCCCAAGGTGGGTGGGACTGGAGGTAATGATGCCTTCTTCCGTCCTTTGTTGGGTTCTATTATGACTGGTAATGAGCATGAAATATTGACTAAGTTTCTGAAGCTAAAGCCTCATGTGTTTCTTGGTTCTGAGAATGAGGATGCTTATGAGTTCATTCTGGATTACTATGAGAGGTTTCATAAACTGGGTATTGTTCATCATCATGGGGTTGAGTTTGTGTCTTTCCAACTTCAAGGTGAGGCTAAGTAGTGGTGGAGAGCTTATATGGAATTCAGATCTTCTACTTTACCTCCACTTACTTGGACCCAATTTAATGCTCTGTTTCTAGATAAGTATGTGCCTAGGTTGTTGAGGGATCGCAAGAAAGATGAGTTTATGGCGTTGGAGCAAGGTGGTATGACTGTGGTTGCTTATGAGGCCAAGTTCCATGCTTTGTCTAGTTATGCTACTCAATTGGTGACTACTGAGGAAGAGAGAATCCGGTTATTTATTAGGGGACTAAATTTTGAGTTGCAAGTATTATCTATTCATATGACTTTTGCAGGCAGAAGCTTTAATGAGGTGACATACTATGTTAAGAAAGTGAAGGGGGTGAGGCGAGACGGTCAAGCTAAGGCATGGGAAAAAAGGGCCAAGAACTCGGGTAACTTTAAAGGTTCTTATTCCAAGGGGTCTGGAAGACCAACGCTTGCAGTCAAGCTAATTCAGTCTGCTATGCCCGCCTCTACAGGTAGTTACTCAGAAACTCCATCTCATAATTTTTAGGATAGCCAGGGAGTCGCACCTTCGATGGGCACCAGACCATATTTTGATCGTACTTGCTACAATTATGGAGAACCTGGGCATATGAGGAGAGATTGTCCCCACTCGCGTGTGTTAGATTCCGCGCAACAGCAGTCTAGAGAAGTGGTACCCGCAGGGAATGGTAATAATGGTCTAGGGCGTCCACAAGGTGGGCGAGGAGGTAATCAGCGAGGCCGTGGAGGTAGAGGAAATGGTAATGGTAACGGAGGTAAGGGTATCAAGCAACCATGCAGGGAAGTGGCTCATCATGATGATAGGGCTCCGTGTTATGCTTTTCCGGGCAAGAATGAGGTGGAGGCGTCTGATGCGGTGATCACAGGTACTATTCTTGTCTGTGACCGGATGGCTAATGTGTTGTTTGATCCAGGTTCTACTTATTCAAATGTATCCGTGAGATTTGCCTCAGATTTTGATATGATTTGTGATATTCTTGATGACCATATTTGTGTTTGTACCCCAGTTGGAGAGTCAGTCATAGTTACCCATGTTTATCGTGCTTGTCCTATTTTGTTTATGGGATTTCAGACTTGGGTTGATTTAGTGATTTTGGATATGATTGACTTTGACATAATCTTAGGCATGACTAGGTTGTCCCCCTATTATATTGTGCTTAATTGTAATACTAAGTCTGTAATTCTAGAAATTTCGGGAAGGGAAAAATTAGAGTGGGAAGGGGTGTACAAGCCTAAGCAAGCTAAGATTATATCCTCCATTCAGGCTAGTAAACTGGTAGAGCAGGGTTGTTTGGCTTATTTGGCTCATATTAGGGATGCTGAGATTGAGGCTCCATCCATTGAGTCTATTCCTGTGGTGTCTGAATTTAGTGAAGTGTTTCCTAATGACTTGTCTGGTATACCTCCGGATAGAGATATAGATTTTTGCATTGATTTAGAGCCTGGTACGCGCCCCATTTCTATCCTTCCATATCATATGGCTCCGGCAGAATTAAGAGAGCTTAAGGCTGAAATCCAAGAACTTATTGATAAAGGATTTATTCGTCCTAGTGCTTCCCCATGGGGTTCCCTAGTTTTGTTTGTTCAGAAAAAAAATGGTAGTATCAGCATGTGTATAGATTACCAGCAATTGAATAGGGTCACTATTTGAAACAAGTACCCTTTGTCTCGAATAAATGATCTTTTTGACCAATTGCAAGGTGCATCAATTTTCTCTAAGATTGATCTAAGATATGGTTACCATCAACTGAAAATTAGGCCTGAGAATGTGCCCAAGACGGCGTTTAGAACTCGCTATCGGCACTATGAGTTTTTAGTTATCTCTTTTGGTTTGACCAATGCGCCTGCAACTTTCATGAGTTTGATGAATGGGGTGTTCAAACCATTTCTTGATTCATTCGTTATAGTTTTTATTGATGATATTTTGGTTTAGTCAAAAGTGAGGAATAGCATGCCAACCATCTTCGTAGTGTTTTGGGTGTTCTTGGGAAGCAAAAGCTATATGCTAAATTTTTCAAGTGTGAATTTTGGTTGAAATTGGTTGCATTTTTGGGGCATGTAGTTTCGAAAGAAGGGGTAATGGTAGATCCTCAAAAGATTGAGGCGGTTAAGAATTGGGTCCGACTAAGTTCTGTAACTGAAGTTAGGAGTTTTGTGGGGCTCGCTAACTATTATCGTCGATTTGTGAAAAAATCGCTTCTATTGCCACTCACTTGACTAATTTGACCAAAAAGGAGATACCATTTGAATGGACCGAAAAATGTAAGAAGAGATTTCAAAAGCTCAAGACTCTCTGGACCACCGCACCTATTCTAGCATTACCGGTTGAAGGTAAAGATTTTATTATTTAGTGTGATGCTTCTCATTCTAGGTTGGGTGTTGTGTTGATGCAGGATAAGAATGTTATAGCTTATGCCTCGCGTCAATTGAAGGTGCATGAGAGGAATTATCCAACACATGATTTAGAGTTGGCAGCGGTAGTGTTTGCTCTTAAGATATGGCGGCATTACCTCTATGGTGTTAAGTGTGAAGTGTTTACTGATCATCTTAGTTTGCAGCATGTTTTCAATCAAAAGGATCTGAATTTGAGACAGCGGAGGTGGATGGAGTTACTTAAAGATTATGATGTGACCATTTAATACTATTCGGGCAAGGCTAACGTAGTGGCAGACACTTTGAGTCGAAAAGCGGTAAGTATGGGTAGTTTAGCTTGCTTAAGTGTAGCCAAGAGACCTTTGGCTAAAGAAATTCAGACCTTAGAGTCTAAGTTCATGCAATTGGGCATCTCAGAAAGAGGTGGGGTGCTAGCTAGTATTGAGGTAAGGGCCACTTTCATTGAAGAGATCAAGGCCAAACAATTTGAAGATGAGAATGTGGAGGAACTTAGAAAGAAAATTGTGATGGGTAAGGCACAAGAAACCACTCTTGATGCGGATGGTGTGCTAAATTTCAAGGTAAGAATATGTGTTCCTAAAGTAGATGACTTGATTGAGAAATTGTTGGCAGAGTCTCATGGTTCGCGATATTCTATTCATCCGGGGACCAAGATGTATAGAGATCTGAAGCGAATTTATTGGTGGCCAGGCAGGAAGAAAGACATAGCGGAGTTTGTAGCGAAGTGTCAAAATTGTCAACAAGTGAAATATGAACATCAAAGCCTGCAGGTTTACTTCAAAGAATGCCAATTCTGGAATGGAAGTGGGAAAGAATAGCCATGGATTTTGTGGTTAGTCTTCCCAAGACTTTGGGTAAGTTTGATTCTATTTGGGTAGTGGTTGATAGATTGACTAAGTTATCCCATTTTATTATGATAAAAATAGATTATAATGCTGAACAATTGGCTAAAGTTTATGTGGAAGAGATAGTGAGGTTTCCCGGGGTGCCCCTTTCTATTATTTCAGACTGTGGTATCCAATTCACATCCAAGTTTTGGAGGAAATTGCATGATGAATTGGGCACACAACTCACTTTTAGTACAGCCTTCCATCCACAGACAGACGGGCAGTCAGAGAGGACTATTCAAGTGTTAGAAGACATGTTGAGGGCATGTGTGCTTGATTTTGGAGGGCATTGGGATAAATTCATACCTTTGTGTGAGTTCTCCTATAATAATAGTTATCACTACAGTATTGATATGGCACCATTTGAGGCATTATATGGGAGGGGATGTAGATCACCCATAAGATGGTTTGAGGCTGGAGATGTGAAACCATTGGGGGTTGATTTAGTGAAGGATGCTCAAGATAAGGTAAGGAGTATTCAAGCTAAGCTTCTAGCAACCCAGAGTAGACAAAAAAAGTATGTGGATCATAAGGTAAGAGACATGGCGTTTCAATCCGGTGAAAATGTTCTTCTTAAGGTATCACCCATGAAAGGGATGATGAGATTTGCTAAGAAGGATAAGCTAAGTCGTAGATACATTGGTCTATTTGAAATTCTTGAATGCATTGGGCCGGTAGCGTATATATTAGCTTTACCTCCTAATTTATCGAGTGTTCATTCGGTATTTCATATATTCATGTTGAAGAGGTATCATGGTGACGGGGATTATATCATTAAGTGGGACTCAATTGTGTTAGACAAGGACCTCCAATATGAGGAGGAACCGATTGCAATTCTTGATCATGATGTGCGTAAGTTGAGGACCAAGGAGATTAAGTCCGTGAAAGTTCAATGGAAGCATCGTTCAATTGAGGAAGCTACTTGGGAAACAGAGAGAGACATGCGAGACAAGTATCCCCAAATTGTTCGTCGATTCAGGTACTACTTCATTCCTTCCTTAGCCTATTTTTCCTAAGTTTTGTCACTCAGGGACGAGTGATGGGTAAATTGGTATCTATTGTAACGATCTATTCTCGTCGTTATAGAAAAACCAACAGGGGAAAATTTGGGGCCAGAAAAACTTTTTCGTAGTATTTGGATTTTCCCAACCTTGTCCAGATTTGGATGAAATCGGAGTCATTGAGGTGTAGGAAAATCTGGTAACAATCGGGTGAAGTATTTATGATTTTGATTGCATGAGTGGTTAGATAACTCGTTAAGGAATCCATACAACTTTATGGAATTGAATTCGGGCGAGTAGAACTCCCGAAATCGATCTTGGCGTAAAGAGTATTTTCTGAGCGTCGTTGGTTAGAGGTGTGTTGTGAAATGAGGATTTTGAAATTCTTGAATTAGCTCTCTGTATCGCGTAACCCGCATTGGCGCTGGGTTTTACGCTCTGGAGGGGCCGTTGTGGCGGGGTGATGGTCGTTGTGGCCGGCTCGACGCGAATTAAAGTCATTAATAAACCCCTAAACGACCTCATTATGCACTTTTCGATTTTTAGAGCTAAGGAACAAACCCCAGGCGATTCCTACTCATTTTTCACCATTCTTGAGGCTAAAGGTAAGCTTTTCACTCCCCGAATCTGTTTTTCGATCTGTAGAACGTAATAGAATGGGTGAATATTGATGGGAAGGGTTTTGTTATAGATTCTATGGTGAAACAACCCTAATTTGGATAATTAGGATCATAGGTTTGATCTAGGGTTCATAGAATTGTTAGTAATCTGGGTAATTAATAATTATTTATTGATTCCCGTATTATATTGATTGTTTGTAGACTAAGAGCAAGCGGAACGAATCCAGAAAGGGAAGGATCAAGTTTCTTAGGGTTTCAAGCTTGTTTCGAGGTAGGTGATGGTTGTGATTCTATGATTGTGTGATGTATGTTTGTTCTTGCTTCATTATGATACTTGTATATGTATGAATGTTGCAATGTTGATCACACTTGTTGTAAATGAGATAGAGAATTGATGAATGCCATGAAATCATGACTTAAATGTATGATCTTGATGATATACTTGTGATTGTGATTGTGGTGTGTTGAATGGTTCGGTTTCCACGTTCTGGCATAACTAACTTGGATCGGTTGGCACGTTTCGGCATAACTAACTATGGGATCGGTTGCTACATTCTGGCATAAATATGGGATCGGTTTCCACGTTTCGGCATGCTAACTGTTTGGGTTTGGGTTCCATGAGAGGACCAATGATTTGACATGAAATGTGAAGTTGTTCGTTGTTCATAAATGTTAATAATATTGTATATGTTGATATATATACATGTGATTATAATGTTGTTTGACCTGTTTATGTTGTACTAGTGGGATAGCCGTGTGATCTTACCAGTACACTGTGGTTGTGTACTGATTCTACACTTGCTCTTATTTTTGTTGAGTACAGGGCATCTTCAAGCGGCTATTGATAGGCCTCGCTTAGAAGATCAGTGATCGTCGCTTCGAATTCAAGGGTGAGCCAATTATTTTGGGCTACCATGGGATTCTCTTTCGTCTATGTCCACCATTTCCAGACTTAGACATTTGTTTTAGATAGTTGATTAGTTTATTAGTTGGAGTTGTATCCCTTCTTGTTTAGACTTGTTGGTCTTTAGGTGGTTTGGTAGATTGACTTTCAGGTTCTAGGTTATTCTTCGGCATTATTAGTTATTATTATTAGACTTTTGGTAGAGTTTATGGGAACTCTATATTTATTTCTTTAGTAATTAACTTGCTTCCGTAACTTAAATGCCTTAGTTTTGGTTTAGTTTCTTGGTTTGAGTTGTAGTAGTGGTTCTCCCACCGGAGGGTTAGAGTGGATGTCAATCACGACGGTTTGGGTCGTGACAATTTTATTATAAAATGTATTTTCTTATTATTTTAACTTTTTTCCTTATTATTTTTTTCTCTTTCTTTGTTCTTTCTTCTTCAAAAATTCATTGTCATCTCTATTAAAGCTTCTCACTTTCAATGTCGCCATTTTTACCACAACTTCACCTTCCTTTTTTTACTACTATTAATTTTACTCTCTTTAATTTTAAAATTTTATCTAAATATTTTCTTACATTTCAAACAATTTTGATTAAATCCATTAGATTTCAAGATGATTAGGAGGTATCATATAGTTTTTTTTATCCGATTTCGATTGAGTTGTTTCAATTATTGAGGAATTCATTGATTTTTTAAAATTATCATTTCTAATTTTGAAGTTATATGAAAATGAGTAATTGATGATACCATCAAAATTTTAAATTTTCTTAGAAAAATAATTAGTTTTGTTATTAATAATTCAATAAAGTCTAGAAAATAGTATGATTTACTTTTTATAAAAAATCACTGAAATAAAGAATTTGATTGGAGAAGAAGAAGAAAAAGAAATAAAAAAATGAGGGAGAGAGGTTCAATTTAACGTGGGAGTGGGGTGAGAGTGGGAGGTGAAAAAAAAGAAAGAAAATGGAGGGATGTATCAGCTTGAAAGTGGGGGGGCGGGATGAAGTGAAATTTAAGATGAAATCAAAATTAAAATAAGTCAAAAATTGAGAGAGAGATAAAGAAAAAACTTTGAATGAAAAAATATATTATATTTTCAATTAAATTAACACGTTTCATATAATGATTGATGTATGAATACACTTGCTTCTTAAAATCTAGGGCTGATTGAAAAATGATATAATAATATCAGTTCATAATTGTTTAGTGGGGTAATAGGACAATTTTAAAGTTAAGGTGTTTTTTTATAAATTCGAGACAATGTGACTTTATGTCTTTTCTCTAATTATAACCGAATCAATGACAAATTTGAATATGCATTAATGTATTGATCTTGCCTATATTGTTATTTTGTTGTTGTTGTTGATTGTTATCAATTATGTTATAAGGTTATTTTTTAACGGTAAAACTAAATGGCAGGACACTTTTTTGGCAGGAATGGCACAACAGAGGGTAAAAGACCATGATACCCTATTGACTACAAAACCATCGAAATTTTCCTCCAAAAACAAAACCATATTTGACTTTTCTTTTTTATTTTCTTCAAATATCTTTACTTTCTCTTTTACTTTTCTCATTTTATCTCTCATTCTAGAAAATGTTTCTTGATTTTCTCATGTTTGATTGACTTATATATTTTGGAAAATGTTTTTCAAATAAACTTATTTTCATCAAATTATAATACTTTTCGTTACCTCACTCCGTACCCGACCCTCACCATTCAAAAAAATATTTTTTTTAAAAATAATTTATTATGTCCCTCCCCTCTCACCCTCACCCTCCTCCCCCAACAAAAGAAAATTAACAACTTAAAATTTTATTTTTGACAAATAGTTCAAATTTAGATTTTTTTCCGAATTTTTTACCCTACCAAACTCCTGACTATCCCTACCCCCGCTTTCCCAAAATAAAAAAATTATTTTCTTTAATCCACACCTACTAGCCCCCCTCCTCCCAAAAAAAATTAAAATTTTGTTTCTTAAAAAATATTTATAAAAAAAATCTATGAATTGATAGTTTTTAATTATAATGAAGTAGTACGGAATATTTTTTTATATTCAAGTTAGTGACATAAAAGACAATATAAATATTTGCCTTCTTAATAGACTTTATATGCTAAATAGTCTTTATATGCATATGGTAGAACAAACAATTTAGAGTGCATAAATGAAGAAGTAAATAAAATAAGAGGTCACAACAACAATCTATGTATTATTGTAAGTTATGACCTCTTAAGACTATACTCGTAAGTTATAAAATTATTGAGACTAAAATTAAAGGGTATGAGTTATGAGTAGTTACTATTTATAAATATATTAAATTAGAAAAACTTAAAATATTAGAAGTTATATTTGTCATTTTATAATTAGAAAAAGGCCACAAAGAAAATCATGACGAAAAAAGTGTCATATAACTTGAGCATAAATTTAACTACTTTATACATGCTCTTAGTAACAACAATTACTTGAATAATGTAAAAATCAAGTTAAAAAGGTATCAGGAAAACATACAATAAATAAATAAATAAAGGAGAAAGTAATACAATACAAATATCATTTTTACAATTTCCATTATCAAAAAAATCTAAATTCAAAATAAATTATTTAATTACAATAATATAAAATACAAAGAAAATATAAACAATTGTTAATATTGTACTGTTTTATATATGGTATATATAATATTTATATTCCCATCATGCCAAATAAAAAATAATTATATCAAAAAAGGGAAAGTAATTTAAACTATACTCATAAGTTATGAAATTATTAAGACTAAAATTAGAGGGTATAAGTTATGAGTAGTTATTATTTATAAATATATTAAATTAGAAAAACTTAAAATATTAGAAGTTATATTTTTTCATTTTATAATTAGAAAAAGAGCACAAAGAAATTCTTGACGAAAAAAAATGTCAAATAACTTGAGCATAAATTTAACTACCTTATACATGCTCTTAGTAACAACAATAACGTGAATAATGTAAAAATGAAGCTAAAAGGATATCAAGAAAACATACAATAAATAAATAAATGAATGAATAAATAAATAAATAAATAAAGGAGAAAGTAATACAATACAAGCATCAGTTTTACAATTTCCATTATCAAAAAAATATGAATTCAATAAATCAATTCATCAATTCATAATTCTTCGAACCCTTATCATTATCGATATTCATTTCACAAGACGGTCTTCATTGAAGAATTTTATTCTTCAAGATTATAACATGAATATAGTACTACATAGATAAAATGATGGAATATCATAAGGTGTTTAAAATTTTAAGTTAACTATTTAGGAGTTATGAATATTATTAAGAGTAAAAATGGAATAAGTGAGTTGTGAATGTCTATAGTTAAGTGTGAACTATTTCATGAAAATGGATATCAACCTTTGTTGTTTAAATGGATATCAAGAAACTGTTTTAGAATTTCTAATAAATTATACAAATAAAAAAAAAAAAAAAAGACAAAATATTGAATAAAAAGACGAATGGAATTGACTTTTTTTTGTGTATAAGTTATTATATTAGTATATTTATTAATGAAGAATTGAGAAGTCACCCCAAATTCCAATCATGCATTCTCCTTTCTTAATTACATTCAATTATTCTACTTTAATTAAGAAAATAGGCAAAATATAGAAAAATGTCAAAAAAGAAGAAAAAAAATAAATATGAATGGTGGGCCTTACAGAGGTGCCACATCATATTAAATTAATGTACTCAACTAAAAAAGATGATAACTTTTATAATTGATTTTTAAAATATTTACATAGAAATAATAAATATTAGTTAATTTTAAATTTTAAATTTTTATTACTTTTTATAAAATTCAAGAGTGAGGTAAATGTTTTTATTCTATTGTTAAAAAAAAAATTGTTAATAATAATAATAATAATAATAATAACGTGACATGACATTTTATTAGGAGTGAGGTTTATACTTTGAGGAAAATATGAATAACTCGGTGATATTGTGATCCTAAAAAAACAAAAGTGATATTACAAGGCAAATTTCCAAACATGGATGACTATCTAAGAAATTTACTCCCAAACTTCATTTACGTCAATTCAATACTTTCTCATCTCATATTAGTTGGTCGCCGTTATTTATTTATATATATATATATATATATTAAATTACTTGTTTATTTATTAAATTAAGATAAAATTAGTAATTCCCTGCATTCAATTAACATATTCGATTCAGTAGCATTTCCACTATTTAGAAGATGTATTACCTCGGTTGAGTCAGTGGCAATGGTGAAATTGTGCAGGGTTAGGCTCTGTGCTAGCCTTAGGCCATGAACTAGTGCTGATAACTCCGTCTTTAGTGCTGAAGTGGATGTAATTCTTGTGCTTTTACCTGATATCCAGTTGCCTTTCGAGTCTCGATTACACACCCTGTCCCCCCTTTAAAGGTGCTATGGTCAAAGGATCCATCAACATTCAACTTTAGACCAGTTGTCGGGGGTTGGGATTAGAAGTTACTATCGACTTCGGGTTTCTGCTAGGACCAAGAAAGACATACTCTGTTGCGCTATTTATTATGGCAGTGACATTGGCGTCTACCTTGTAGTTCTTATAGATATTGTTGTTACGATTTATCCAAATGTGCCACATGACAAATGGGAACACCTGGATCCAGTCACGAGGGTTAACAGTTTTTCTTATGTCTTTAATGCTATTGAGCTAGTTTGGATTTTGATTAATTTTTAATTGCTCAATCGAGTCATTTAGGCCCAGAGTAATCCAGACCTTCCGAACTAAGGGGCAGTCCAGGAATATATGGTTGTTAGTTTCAGGTTGGCGGAAAATTTTGCACAAGGGATCTATATCCATACCAATGTTGTGGAGATAATTCCCTATTTTTAGTCTTCCATGGTTACAGAGCCAGAGGAAGTATTTAATTTTATTAGGGCAATGGAGCTTCCAAATCCAACTGAAAACTAAATGTTGGCTCTGTTGTATGGGATCCTTCTCTTTGAGGGCGATGTACGCTGATTTGGTAGTGAAATTCCCATTACCAGTTAGGACCAGTTTATTTTGTCACAGATGTTTGGGGCTTGGGGTATATGGATAGAGGTAATTTCAGAGCTAAAATTCATAGGTAATTGGAATGTTAGAGCTTCGAGTGCCCATGTCCCATTATAGATCACGTCTCTAACTTTGAGTGAAAGGTCAGATTTACAAAGGGGGCCTATGACTCCGTTCCTCAAGAGGGTTGTATCTGGGAGCCATTTATCCTCCCAGAAGTTGATCCTATTACCATTTCCTAGGTCCCATCTGATGCATTGCAAGCAGTTTTTCCAGCCCTGGGTGATGTTTTTCCAAGTCCTGCTTACAATTTTGAGATGGCGATGGTGAGTGAATAAGTCAGTGCTCCTAGTGTATTTGTTTAGCAAGAGTGAGGCCCAAAGAGCATGATGACTCTTAAAGAGGCGCCAAGCTAGTTTGGTGAGTAGTGCTTCATTCCTTGTGCGACTAATTTGGACACCCAACCCACCTGAATTCCTATCCTTTGTAACTACATCCCACTTTATCATGTGCAGCTTTTTCCTAACATCAGTGGTTCCCCAAAAAAAGTTTCTTTGGGTTCTATCAATAGCTTTTGATATACTACATGTCAGCTAATATATTGCATAACATGGGTTGCCATGTGGCTGAGGGATGATTTTACTAAGGTAGTTCTCCTTGCCTTGTTGAGGACATTGGTTTTCCAACCACTAAGTTTTGATTGAAGGTTATCCGTTATGAATTGGAATTCCTTCTTAAGTGGAGTTCCATCAAAGATTGGAAAGCCCAGATATTTTCCAAAGGAGCTGCTGTGGTGGATATTAAGGTCCTTGGAGATATTCCCTATTACGTCGTTGGAGCAGTTTTTTGAAAAGATTAGTTTCAATTTTTGGTGTTTATTTTTTGGCCTGACTAGTAGCAAAAAGAGCCCATGACTTCAGAAATGGTTTTACAACTCTTAGTTGAGGTTTGGGACACGAGTACTAAGTCATCAGCAAAAAAGAGGTGCAAAAAACTTGGCCCATAAATGCTAACTTTTATAGGGCCCAGGTCTTAATTGTGACTGCTTGCTCAATTTGGTGAGATAGAACCTCCATACATAATATGAATATGTATGGGGACATTGGGTCTCCCTAGCGAATTCCTCGAGTGGGGTTAAAGAACTCAGTCCTAGTGCTATTTATGAGGATGGACGATTGTCTAGAGCTAATGCAGGACATGATGAGGTTAGTAAGTTTTATCGGGAAATTGAAGTATTGAAGAGTATGCCTGATGAAAGACCACTCAATTCTATCAAAAGCCTTTTCAAGGTCTATTTTTTCCATGAAGCAACCTCTCTTCCCTTTCATTTTTCGAAAATGAGAGACTACCTCCTGTATAATTATAGCATTAACTCCAGCTTGCCTATTTTTGAGGAAACTAGTTTGGCAGGGGCCAATTAGCTTGTCCATGAGTCCCCTTAATCTCCTAGATATGGTTTTGGTGATGATTTTATAGGAGGTATTACAAAGGCTGATAGGACGGGAGTTCTTAAGGGACGATGCATTCTTGCACTTTGGAATGAGGCATATATGATTCAGATTTATGGAGTCGGGAATAGCTCCCTCCCTGAAGGCTTTATGGCATAACGAGTACATCGATGTACCAACAATGAGCCAGTATTTTTGGTAAAAGAAGGGGTGTAAGCCATCCGGCCCGGGAACCTTGAAAGGGTGGAAAGAATGGACTATGGATTTTATTTCCTCCATAGTAGGCAAACAACTAAGGAAAGGGTGACCCTCCTGCTTGTTCGCAGCTGGACCAACCTTGGTTGTAAAGTTATGGGATTGTTAGTGCTGTGTAGTGAACAGGTTGTTGTAGTAGGATGTGGTGAATTGGATGATGCCATTTCGATCATGAATCCAAGTCCCATCCTCTGTTTGAAGGGCTTGAATACAATTTTTCCTACGCTTATTCAGGGTACTGATATGGAAGAACTTAGTATTTGCATCACCCTCTTGAAGCCAGTTAATTTTGGATTTAAGTTTCTAGAAATCCTCCTCTCTTTTTAGAAGAGAGATATAGCCCTCAATTAAGTTTTGCTCCAGTCCTAACAGGAAAGCACTATCAGGGTAGTTTTTAGAGTTATGGATGCCTCCTAGTCTATTAAGGATTACTCTCTTCTGGTGGAAAATATTTCCAAAGGTGTCTCTATTCCAAATTGTGACATCCTTTTTGAAGTTCATAATTGCTTCTGTAAGATTTGAGGCGCAAGCCCAAGACTTATTGATAATGTTTGGGAGCTCCGGGTGCGAGGTCCACATGGTTTCAAATCTAAAGATTCGATTATTAGTGGTCACCTTAATATTGGTAAAGGAAAGTAGGAGGGGACAATGGTCAGTGTGGGTTCTAGGTAGGTGTATAACCTGAGCATTCGGGTAGAGTAGCATCCAATCTTTATTTGCAAAGAAACGGTCAAGCCATTCGAAGATAAGAACTTTTTTGTTCTTAAAACGATTATTTATCCAGGTGTATCGGCTACCCTTGAAACCCATATCAATGAATTAGCAGTAGTTTACTATTAAACAAGAAGTCCTTACTGCTGGATAAGTTGAAGGGGTTACCACCTTTTTTGTCTATACTATTGAGTAGTTAATTAAAATCACCACTAATTAACCATTTGCCATTATAGTTATTTTTAATTGTACGGAGATTTTCCCACAAGATTTTACGTATATTCCTAAAGTTGCTAGCATATATACACTAAATAGCCATTGGTCATTAGAGCCACGTACCTTGATCATGGCATGGATCTTCTGCTCAGTAGTAGCTATTTCATTGAGCTCCAAGATGTTATCATCCCATAGGATGACAAGACCACCATCATTACCTATTGATGGTACCTCAATCATTTGATTGAATGGAAAGTCATCTAGCAAGCCTTGGTGGCTCTGCATTTTCGTTTCCAGTAACACCACTAGGGGGGGCTAAAGGGGTCGAGTAGTGCCCTAAAGTTCCTTTTGAAGTCTGCACCATTCCCACTCCTACAGTTCCACACTACTATATTCATAGGTCTATTCATGTGAGGGCGGTTTATCATTGGATCCAATCTTAAGTTCCTCTCCGGAACATTTTGGTTATTCCTCATTGTGAGGTTCATTATTAAAACGTAGTTCCCTATTTCTAGGTTGAAGGGGGTCCTGATATCTATCGAGCTTTTTGACAGATTGGGGGGACAAATAAGAATGAACTTTTTTTTGAATCTCTCTTGAAATATCATGACCCTTACTTCTTTTAACACTAAGACTTCCGTTCTTGTTTCTCTCATTACTTCTAGTGTTTCTTCTATCTCCTGGATGTTTGTGTGTACCGGTGCAACCAGAACTAAGTTCAGGGAGGGAGGTATTGGTGAGGTTGTAGCAACGTTGTTCACCGTCTGGGTACCAGTGCTGGCCACTGATACAGTTGGGGTCGTAGCAGGTTGGATTGGAGTCACCCCCATTGCGTGTCCTTGCATCATCCAATGGTGGTAAAGAGAGTCCATGTCTTGTAAGCTCCTGAGGACTGGAGTAAGGAATGGTGTTTCTAGGAGCGGAGGGGTTGGCATGCGTGGTGGAATGGGGTTTCCTAGGTTGGGATATGAAAGTATGGCATGACTGGGGGGTTAGGGGTTCGTTGGCAGGTGGAACATACTCATCATCCATAGGTGATTATTGTGTGATTCCATCGCCATTCTCATCCCATTCGACACCAGTTGAGCTAGGAGAGGGGGTTTGGATTATGATTAGTATTTCTCTGTTGTCCATCAGAACACTGAAAGTTAGGGTCTGGTTTTGGAGGATCATCTCCATCCAGGAAGATGGGACGGATGGAGGAGGTGGTAGACTCGCATACACTGGGGTGGCCCCTGGTAGCTGTCCGTTCACCAGAAAAAGTTGTATCGGAGTGTTTTGGTTCATTATCGGAATAGTAGAAATTTCTAGGTTGTTGAGATTGATTGTTCGTTATCTTCGTAGAATGGAGGAGCGTGGAGTTCTGGCCATTTTTATAGAGAGAGGAAGGTTGTAAAGGTGCTGAGGTAATAACTTTATTATCTGGGATTTCAGGTACTTTGGAACTAGGAGTCAAGGAATTATTAGTTTTGGCCGGTATTCCTAAAGGGGTAAAAGTTCTTGTGGGGTCAGGGTTACTAGAAATAGGGGTTAAAAAATATTTGGTAGCTTTTCCCTTAGATACGCCAACTGGAGGTGAGATGTCTAAATACATGGCTGAGGAGGGTGCCACGTCAAAAAGGTTACTTTTGGAGTTATTATGTGGAGAAGTCGAAGGGGCTACTACTAGATCTGTAGTTGAAGAGTGTAGAGGGTAGATTGCAGGGGGGACGTGAGGCGCTTGGACTTCAACCGCTTCCTCCTTAGAGGTAGTAGCGTGTCTGGGATTAGGAGCAGCTGCTCTGTCATCATTACTGGTGTCAAATCTATCCTCAGAGCCGGTGTGGTACAGGTTATTATAGCAATTTAAGGTACCGGTTAGGTCCCCATTAGTGGGGGGAAGTTTTAATTGTGATTTTTCAACATATTTATAAACTTGAGATTTAATAAACTTACTGGTGGTTACGTGGAATAATTTGACGTTAATACCTTCGCTTACCGATGGGTGTGGAGGAGTAGCCTGGGGAAAAGTGGCTATTCATGTCTAATAGTATTTGAGTACACCTACTAACACTATTAGAAAATAGTTAATTTGAAATGCGCTGATTTTCGTTCATTCTTTTTAAGACAAATCAATTAATTAATAAATTTTCTAAGTCTGTAAAAAAATTAATCAAATGAGACTTTAATTAATTAATTAATTAACTCTCAACATTAATTATTCATTTAATGAAAAATATAAACTTACGTGTGTTAAAAATTATTACGCAAAAAAAATGAATCAAAACCGACGGACCGGAATTATAGGTTGTTCATGTTTAATAGTACTTGAGTAATCCTACTAACACTATTAGAAAAAAATTTATTTGAAAATAGTTGATTTTTTCACTCTTTTTAAGACAAATTAATCAATTAATGATTTTTCTAAGCCTGTAAAAAAATTAATTAAATGGGCTTTTGATTAATTAATTATTTCTCAACTTTAATTATTAATTTAATGGTAAATATAATCCTAAGTGTGTTGAAAAATGCTACGCAAAAAAAAATGAACCGAAATCGATGTAACGAGATTAATTGTTGTTCATGTCTAGTAGGACTTGAGTGCACCTACTAACACTATTAGAAAAACTAATTTGAAAAGAGTTAGATTTTTCTTTCACTCTCTTTAAGACAAATAAATTAATTAACGACTTTTTAAGCCTGTAAAATAAATAAATTTAATTAAATGGGAGTTTAATAAATTTAATTGATTAATTATTTCTCAACTCTAGTCATTAATTTTGTAACGAATGGTTCCCATCGTTATAGAAAAACCAATGGGGAAAGAATTTAGGCCAGAAAACTTTTGAGTAGTGACTTGAAAATTTGTAGCCTAGTCCAGATTTGGATGAAATCTGAGTCAGGTGAAGTCTAGGGAAATATGGTAATGAATGGGGGATCTAATTATGAATTTGATCACATGAGTAGATAGCTAAGACGTTGAGGAATCCGTAAGACTTTACGAAATCAAATTTGGGCTAGTAGAACTCCTGAAACCGATCTTAGCGTGAATGGGTAGTTTTTGAACGTCAAGGGTTGAAGGTGTGTTGTGAAATGAAAGTTTGGAACTCAAATTCCGACTCTCTGTCTCCGTGCAAGCCGCCAGGGTGGGATTAATCCCGCCATGGCGGGATGGAGTCCGCCGTAGCCGGCCAGTCGCAACTTAAGTTGGGGAAAAACCTCAATTTCTTTATTTTCTGCAAACTTCTTTCTTAAGAGCTAAGAGATGACCCAGGGTGATATTTCTTGACAGTTTTCCCCGTCTTTTGGTGCTAAAGGTAAGAATTTTACTTCCATAATCCGTTTGTCGATCCGTAGAACTTAGATTCTTGTGTAATTATCTTTGGGGAGGGTTTGGCCTGAAGTTGATGGTGGAAAAAGGCAATAGCTGCACCTTAGGATCATAGCTTTGGTGTCGGGTTATTGGGTTTGTTATAATCCGGGTAAATTAGACCTTAATTATTGATCCTTGCGTTAAATTATTCGTATGTAGACCAAGAACAAGCAGAAAGAATCCAGAAAGGGAAGGCTCAAGTGTCTTAGGAGGATTCAAGCTTGGTTTCGATGTAGGTGATGGTTTGATTTCCTGTTTGTGTGATATATGCTAGTTGATTGCTACATTGTATGCATGTGTGTATGTGAATAGGGAAATGTGAATTGAACCTAATGAAATGATTACGTGTGAACAATACATGCCATGAACCTATTACTTGATTGTATGATTTGAGTATTGTTCACTATGGGTATGATTGTGATTGTGGTTGTGCTGATTGGATCGGGTGTCACGTTCCGAAATATGCATTGAATCAGGTGTCACGTTCCGACACACTAATAGTTTGGGTGAAGGTTCCATGAGAGAACCATTGTGATTGTTATGTTATGTCTACTTGTCATTGATAATGAAAGATGATATGTTGCTCTAAAATGATGACTGAACTGTATTCTATATATGTATGTGTATTATGTTGTAATTACTTGTGTGTATTGTTCTTATGGGAGTGGTGTAACACCCCAGAGAATTTTTCGAACTAAGACTCGAGCTGTCCTTCATGTGGAGTGAGATTTTACCGAGGAATAAAAATTTCTTGAGTGTTAAGGTCCCTATATGTAGCACATTGAGTTCCAAGAAGAGTTGAATTGGAAATAGTCATTTTTGGAAAGAATTCAAAAATCTGGAAAATTTGGTTAAGTATGGAAAAAAGGTGAGTTTTTGGTCAACTTTGAGCAGTCGTAACTCCTAGCTCAGAATGATTTATGTGAATTTCCAGTTATGTATGGAA
>JAJOOO010014381.1:0-43791 GCA_029582685.1 Solanum piurae | reverse complement strand
CGACTTTTACTCAAAAGAAAGTTAAGTTCATATGGTTCGAAACATGTGATAAGTGTTTTTTAAGAGTTGAAGGATAGACTTACTTCTGCTTTGGTGTTGACCTTACCGGAAGGGACAAGTGGTTTTGTGGTTTATTGTGATGCCTCGAGAATTGGGTTAGGGTGTGTGCTTATGCAGAATGGGAAAGTCATTGTCTATGCCTCAAGGCAACTTAAGATTCATTAGAAGATATATCCTACCCATGACATTGAACTAGCAGCGGTTGTTTTTGCCTTAATGATTTTGAGGCATTATTTGTATGGTGTGCATATAAATGTGTTTACCGACCACAAGAGTTTGCAATATGTGTTTAATCAAAAAAATCAAAATCTTTTCCAAACAAGATTTCTTAAGCTATTGAAAGATTATGACATGAGTGTCCTCTATCACCCCGAAAAGGCAAATGTGGTGGCGGATATGAAAGTTTAAGAAAGGTCTTGATTCAATTTTGGTAGACATAAAAGAAGCGGTGCTTAAGAAATCCGTTGAGGCTTTCTCCTAGGGGGAGATTGTGTGCTGAGATATCATAGTCGTTTGTGTGTTCAAAATGTTGATGACTTGAGGTAACATATCATGTCAGAAGCCCATAATTTTTGGTATTCCATTCACTCGGGAGCCACCAAGATGTACCGTGAGTTGCATGAGGTCTATTGGTGGAATGGGATGAAGAAGGATATTGTGAAATTTGTGACTAAGTGTCCTAATTTTGAACAAGTGAAAGTTGAGTATCAGAAACTGGGAGGTTTATCCTAAGAAATTAGTATTCCTACTTGGAGGTGGGAAGATGTGAATATGGACTTTATTGTTGGTTTGCCTCGCACTCGGCGACAACATAACTCAATTTGGGTTATAGTAGATCGGATGCTGAAATCGGCTAATTTTCTTCCCTTCAAGGTTTCGTATTCGACGGAGGAATATGCCAAGTGGTACTTGAGATAAATGGTAAAGTTGCATCGAGTTCCTTTGTCTATTATTTCCGATCCTGGTACACAACTCAGTTTTCTGTTTTGGAAGTCTTTCCAAAAGGGTCTTGGTACTCGTGTTAAGCTTAACACGACCTTTCATCCCAAAATTGATGGGAAAGCGGAGCGCACTATAAAAACTTTGGAAGACATATTGAGAGCTTGTGTGATTGATTTTAAGGGTAATTGTAAGGACCATTTTCCATTGATTGAGTTTGCTTATAACACTAGTTATCACTCGAGTATTGATATGGCTCCATTTGAGGCATTATATGGTAGGAGGTGTAGATCTTCTATAGGTTAGTTTGAGAGGGGTGAAACTACCTAACTAGTCCTTAGTTGATACATGAGGCAATAGAGAAAGTTCGACTTATTAGAGAAAGGTTCAAAATGGCTCAAACTCGAAAAAAGTCATATGTTGATGTAAGAAGAAGAGATCTCGAGTTCGATGTTCATGATTGCATTTACTTTAAAATTTCACCCATGAAGGGTGTAATGAGGTTTGGTAAAAAGGGGAAGCTTAGTCACCGATATGTAGGCCTATATCAGATTTTGAGACGTGTTGGTAAGGTTGCTTATGAACTAGAATTAACTAATGAGTTGGGATTGGTGTATCCAATTTTCCATGTCTCTATGTTGAAGAAGTGTGTTGGTCATCCAACCTCCATAGTTCCCTTAGAAGGTTTGGGAGTTAAGGAGAATCTTTCTTATGAAGAAGTTTTGGTTAAGATCTTAGACTGGCAAGTCAAGAAGTTGACAAATAAAGAAGTTTCTTGTGTAAAAGAGTTGTTGAGGAAATAGTTAGTTTAGGGGCTACTTTGGAGGCCGAGGCTGATATGATGCCCCAATATCCTTACCTCTTTCCTTCTACTCCTACTCTAGCTTGAGGCAATGAGTACCTCATGGTTTAATCTTTGGTTTTGAGTAATGTGTCCTGAATGTTTCCATGATTTCCTTACTATGCATGATTCATGAGAAGCTTAAATTTTGAGAAAAATGAGTCAATTTGAGTGATTTCTACATGTGTATGTGCATTTGAGTCTGAATAGCATGTAGACTACATGATATGATGATATGAGCATGTTAGCTTGGAGTTGATGTTTCCTCCTTGGATGATAGCTTGAGGCTGATGTTTCCTCCTCGCATATGAGTATTGCATGCATGATGGGCTAAACTAGATCTAAACGTGACGGTTAACGACAAAGAAGAAGGGCTAGAGCTAAGCAAAATGGGCAAGGGTCCAAGGCTTCCCAAGAGTTGGCCAAGGAACTGCCCCCACCCCCACGAGCGTCTTCACGACCGGTGGTGGCCACCATGCCCCGTGGTTCCACCTGTGGAGGGCTAGGTAGTAGCCACCCCAAAATATGCCCAAAAGGTACTCCTCTTCAAGAGTCACTTCAGGGCTCGTGGTGAAGACCATGGCTTGTGGGAGGGAGTTGGTGGTGTTAGGGTTTAGAGAAGTGGCTTAGCCACTACCTCAAGGCCCATGAGAGGGACCACGGCTCGTGGAGCACCTTGTGAGATTGGCTTGGGCTTGTGGGCTAAGGGCACATGTTGCCTAGGCACTGCCTCAAGTCCATAGAGGGGACCACGGTGGAGCCCCTCGTGGCACCTGGGCAGGTCACTTAAGTTGAGGGTTCAAGAAGAAAATTCTTCTAAAAAAATTCATTGGATTCCATTGCTAAGGTATTGTAGTCCTTCATTAATGGATAGTCTTCATCCATGGAGTCCATCCAAATTCAATTTCAAAACTAGTAATTCCCCAAAACTTAGGGTTTGACTTCAAACTCATGGGTTCCTTTTTAAAACGTTTCTTATGATTGAATTATGATATATTATGTATGAATTGATGATTCCTTATGATTTTAAAGTTGAATCCCCCAAGAACCCATGACACCCCCATATTTCTCATTTATGGTCTTGTGATGTGGGTTTGTTGATAAAAGAAGTATGTTGTGAAATTATGTATGTAGTAATTGGGTTACTTGAATTATGATTATATCCATGTCTAATGTTGTGCATTCTAGATGTGTTGATTGAATGGGATCTTGGATCTATAAAGGGTAAGATATGAGAATTATGCATGATTGTGAGATTTATGTATATTCTTTAAGAACACTTTGAAAGTAAAGTGATTATGATTATGATCTTATTGTGTGTTGTTGAAAGGTTTTTTTAATTTACATACCTATGTATGAATATGATATGATGTGAATGGTTTTCTAACAATATGATGATTTTATGGTTTAAAGGCTATTCTCACCTATTGAATCTATGAGCTATCATATGAATTATGTTGGATTGAGTGTCAAGACATTCTTCCATAAATATGAGCTTAAGTCAAGACTTTATATGAACTCCGTGGGAATTATTGCTTAGCACCAAGTGTATATTAATATGAGATGGGAGCCTTCACGATAGTAGAGGCCGGATTTCTTTAAGCAATCTCTTGGGATGGAAGCCCTCATATTAGTAAAGGTCGGGTTTCTAGTAGCAATCCCCTTATCCCATAAACTATGCACCCTCATAGGTCTTTAGCTAGTGGATCCACCTAAGCTAGGAGTTACCATTTGTACCTTAGGCAAGTAGAGCAACCCTTTTCGGTGTGGGAGTCACCAGATTCCATGTTTAGGTCACATAGTCTATGTGGTTAAGGATTTTTCCCCACAACAACGTTATGAATAAGAAAATGAATTATGAACTATGGTTACTCAAAAAGCTTTACTTACCATGGGTGGGATTTATGGGGTATTATTCATGCATTGCACAAGTATGCTTTGAGGGTACCTATGGTATGTTTCCATTATGTTGTAATAATATATATGTTGACTTATGCTTTTACACTAACCTTCTTGATGATCCTTCAACTTGATAAAGTGCATGTTTTCAAATAAAATGTCCCTTTTAGCATGATTTCAATGTTTTATGCATGACTATCATACTTAGTGCATTTTTTTACTAATGCCTACTTTTCCTATACTTTCCCCAAGTGTAGGGTCCGATTCTTAAGGCGATCATCATTGGAGACAAAGTTTGGATTCCACTATTCTCCTAGCTTGTGGTGAGTCCTCATGATTCGAGGACAGATGTTCCACTTGTAGTTTCATTTCTAGTATTTCCTCTTTAGGACTATGTTGTATGGGCTGTGCCCCTTTTATTTTTAACTATTGTATTAAATGGCTATGTTCAGACTTAGAGTCTGGACTTTTGCTTTTGCCTTTGATGAAAATTTTAGACTTGGACTTGAAATGCGTTTTTACTCTTTATTTTTCTATGCTTATGTTATGATATGCTAAGTGGATTACATGGTGCCTTTCGGGGTTCTATGTGCCTTGTTACATCTAGGGGGTACCCCTGGGTCGTGAAAAATTTGGTAATTAGAGCACGAGGTTTAGAATAATTCTAGGAACATGTCATGTCTCATAAGCCACATCTAGTAGAGTCTGGTTAATAAGTGTGAAGTGCGCCACATTTATGGATGAGAGGCAACAAGATGATTAGGAAACTACAGTTCTTTCATTACTCTTAAGTCGTGCCATATAGTTTAACTCTTTAAAGTCCCTCTCTTAATCCTTCTCTTGTGTATTTAGGATATGAATACACAAAGGGATAATGCTAGAAGGATGGAGGATGACAATGAAAATCAAGGAGCTCCTCCTCAACCTCATCAAGCTCCGATTGATCCTTTGGTTGAGAATGTGACCCATGCAGAGTTTAGGTCTACTATCCAATTGTGGGATCAAGCCATGATGGCTTAAGTCAATAGAGAGGTTGTACCTTCGGTGAATCTTAATGTGATTTCGGTGGCTTTAAGGGTGAGAGATTTTGCAAGAATAAACCCCCCGAATTTTCATGGCTACAAAGTGGAGGAGGATCCTCAAGAATTTATGGATGAGGTTTACAAAATACTTGCTATTATGGGAGTGACTTCGGTAGAGAAAGCGGAGTTAGCCCCTTACCAATTGAAAGGTATAGCTCAAGTGTGGTATGATCAGTGGAAGGGAGAGAGACCTGTAGGAGCGGGCCCGATTGAATGGGAATTATTTAAATCAATATTCCTTGACCGATTCTTTCCCCTAGAGCTGAGGGAAGCTAACATGCAAGAGTTTATTAAACTTTGACAAGGTAGTATGAGTGTGAAGGAGTATGCTCTTAAGTTCACCCAACTCTCCAAGTATGTTCCAACTATAGTGGGGGACTCAAGGGCTAAGATCAATAAGTTTGTTATGGGAGTGTCTGACTTGGTAGAAAAAGAATGTCGTACGACAATGCTCATTAGTGATATGAATATCTCACATCTTATGGTGCACACCCAACAAATTGAGGAGTCAAAGCTCAAGGAAAAGAATAGGGAGGTGAAAAGAGCTAGAACCAATGATGTGAACTTCTCCAATGCTAAGTCTGATGGACAAGGTCGACCAAGGTTCAAACAAATGTTTACCAACCAAGGATCCTCTAGTGCTCCAAGGTTTAACAAAGATAGGGTTTCCAATTCTAAACCTCAAGGAGGTAATGGTAGTGGTTCTTATATTTCTAGATCTACTTGTTCAAAGTGTGGAAGAAAGCATGAGGATAAGTGCCTAGTTGGCACGGATGGTTGCTATGGTTGTGGGAAGAGTGGTCATACAATGAGAGATTGACCAATGCGTATGGATAAGGGAAGAGGGAAAGAAAACTCCTCTTAGTGATTCAAACTCCAATGCTCCAAAGCAAAACCGCTTCTATGCTCTCCAAACCTATAACAAAGAGAGCTCCCCCGATGTAGTTACCGATATGTTAAAAGTCTTTCCTATTGATGCATGTGCCTTGTTGGATCCCAGTGCTACTTTATCTTTTGTGATGCCCTCTCTGGCAAGAAGGTTTGATCTTCCTCATGAAGTGTTATTTAAAACCTTTTGATATCTCTACTCATGTTGGTTATTCTGTGGTGGCTAAGAGGGTTTACAGAAGATGTCCCATTTCCTATCCCATAGAGTTACTCTTGTTGATGTTGTAGAGCTTTACATGTTAGACTTTGATGTGATTCTTGGTATGGATAAGTTACATGCATGTTATGCCTCTATTGATTGAGGAACTTGAGTGGTTATATTCCAATTTACGAATGAGCCTACTTTAGAGTGGAAAGAAAGAAATTATATGCCTAGAGGGAAATTTGTGTCTTACCTTAAAGCTAGAAAGATGATCTCGAAAGGTTTTTTTTACCATGTTGTTAGAGTGAGGGATGTAGGTTCCAAAACATCCTCTCTTGAGTCGGTTCCCGTAGTTAATGAGTTCCCGGAAATATTCCCCGATAATTTGCTCGGTATTCCTTTCGAGCGGAAAATAGATTTTGGTATTGATCTTCTTTCAGAAAGAAAACCTATATCCATTCCTCCTTATAGAATGGCTACAGACTAGTTAAAAGAGTTGAAAGAAAAGTTGAAGGATTTGTTAGACAAGGGTTTTATTCAATTGAGTATCTCTCCATGGGGTGCTCTGGTGTTGTTTGTTAGAAATAAAGAAGGGTCTCTTAGAATGTGCATTGATTATTGCCAATTGAACAAGGTGACCATTAAGAACAAGTATCCCCTCAAAGAATTGATGACTTGTTTAACCAACTTCAAGGAGCTAGTTATGTCGCTAAGATTGATCTTCGTTCGGGTTATCACCAATTAGGGGTGAGAGGGGTTGGTATTCCAAAGACGGCCTTCCGAACTTGATATGGTCACTATTAGTTTCTAGTAATGTCCTTTGGTTTGACTAACGCTCCGACGGCGTTCATGGACTTAATGAATAGAGTGTTCCGACAATATCTTGACATATTTGTGATCGTGTTTATCAATGATATTTGATCTATTGAAGGAGTGAGAATGAGCATGTTGACAATTTGAGAGTTGTATTGCAAGTTCTTAAGGACAAACAACTTTTTGCAAAGTTTAGCAAGTGTGATTTTTTTTTGAGGTCTATAGCTTTCCTTGGTCATATTGTGTCAAGCAAGGGTATTGACTATTGAGGTAGATCCTAAGAAGATGGTTGCGTTCAAGAGTTGGCCTAGACCTCTATCTCCCTCTGATATTAGAAGTTTTTTGGGTTTGTCCGGTTACTATATAAGGTTTGTTGAGGGATTTTCTTCAATTGCTTCTCCCTTGGTGGCTTTGACTCAAAAGAAAGCTAAGTTTGTGTGGTCGGAAGCTTGTGAGAAAAGTTTCCAAGATTTGAAATATAGACTTACTTCCGCTCCAGTGTTGACCTTACTAGAGGGTATGGATGGTTTTGTAGTATATTGTGATGGCTCTACAGTGGGGTTAGGATGTGTGCTCATGCAAAATGGTAAAGTGATTGCCTATTCTTCAAGGCAACTTAAAGTCCATGAGAAGAATTATCCGACCCATGATCTTGAATTAGCGGCGGTGGTGTTTGCCTTGAAAATATGGATGCATTATTTGTATGGGGTCCATGTGGATGTTTTCACCGAACACAAGAGTCTTCAATATGTGTTTAGTCAAAAGGACTTGATTCTTTGGCAACGAAGGTGGTTCGAATTATTAAAGGATTATGACATGATTGTCCTTTATCACCCCAACAAAGTTAATGTGGTAGAGGATGCACTTAGTAGATTGTCCATGGGTGGTGTGGCTCATGTAGAGGATGAAAATAAATAATTTATTCGTGATGTGCATAGATTGGCTCGGCTAGGTGTTCAACTAGTGTATTCCACCAAGGGTGGTGTCACGGTCCATAATGGTTCTAAATAGTCCTTTGTGATGGATGTGAAGTCTAAACAAGGCCTTGATCCAATATTAGTTGAGTTGAAAGAGTCAGTACTCCAGAAGTCCGTTGAGGCTTTCTCCTAAGTGGGAGATGGGGTGCTTAGGTACCAAGGTCGGTTATGTGTTCCGGATGTTGATGGTTTGAGGGAGAAAATTGTAGAGGAAGCTCATAGTTCTCGATATTCTATTCATTCGGGAGCCACCAAGATGTAGTGTGATCTACGGGAAGTCTATTGGTTAAACGGTATGAAGAAAGATATTGCGGGTTTTTTAGCCAAATAACCTGATTGGCAACAAGTTAAGGTTGAGAATCAAAGGCCAGGAGGTTTGTCCCAAGATATAAGTATTCCCACTTGGAAGTGGAAAAATGTAAATATGGACTTTATTGTGGGGTTGCCTCGCACCGGAAGGCAACATGATTCTATTTGGGTCATTATATATCGAATAACAACATCAACCCACTTTATTCCCGTCAAGGTTTATTTTTCGGTGGAAGACTATGCCAAGTTGTAAATAAGAGAGATAGTGAAGTTGCATGGGGATTCTTTATCTATTATTTTGGATCGGGGTACTCAATTTACTTCAAACTTTTGGAAGTCATTTCTAAAAGGGCTTGGTACTAAGGTTAAGCTTAGAACGACTCTTCATCCCCAAACCAATGGGCAAGCGGACCCTACCATTCAAACATTGGAATATATGTTAAGGGCATGTGTTGTAGACTTCAAGGGTAATTGGGATGACCACTTGCCTTTAATATTGTTTGCCTACAATAATAGCTATCATTCAAGTATCAGTATGACTCCTTATAAAGCCTTGTATGGTAGGAGATGTAGGTCTCTGGTTTTGTTAGTTTTAGGTAGGTGAAATTGCTTCGATAGGTCCAAAGCTAGTTTATGAAGCCATTTAGAAAGTTCGACTTATTAGAGAAAGGTTGAAAATGACTCAAAGTAGACAAAAGTCTTATGCCGATGTGAGAAGAAGGGATCTAGAATTTAAGGTTAATGATTGGGTCTATTTGAAAATCTCACCCATGGAGGGTGTGATGAGATTTGGCAAGAAAGGGAAACTTAGTCCCAGATATGTAGGCCCGAATCAACTATTGAAACATATTGGGAAGGTTGCCTATGAGTTTGATTTGCCAAATGGGTTGGCCCCACTTCATCCGGTATTTCATGTTTCAATGCTTAAGAAGTGTATTGGAGATCCGGTGTCCATTATTTCCCTAAAAAGGCTGGGAGTTGATGAAAGTCTTTCATATGAAGAGATTCTAGACCGGCAAATCAAGAGATTGAGAAACAAGGAAATAGCTTCCGTGAATATTTTATGGAGAAATCATTTAGTTGAGGGTGCTACTTGGGAGACCGAGGCCGATATGAAGTCCCGATATCCTCATCTTTTTCCTTCTACTCCTATTCAAGCTTGAGGTAAGTAGTTTCTCATGAGTTTTAGTGTTTTGGGAGTCATGTGTGTTATATGTGTTGTTCCATGATTTCCTTATGTTATGCATGTTCTTGAGAAATTCATGTTTGATAAGAAAAATAGTTTTTATGATTGATTTTTCCTCATATTGTTGTGCGTTGAGTATGATTTGACTATTGACTTCATGAGCTGAATTGAACATGCTTTAGTAGGCTTTTGAGATAAATTGCATATTGGCTCCATGATATTGTGTTGAGCGTGCTTTTAGTTTGAGAAAGTAGTTCCTCCTATGAACATGAGAAATGTTGAATTTTCATGAATAATGGGTTGTTAGATTTAGTTCTTACTTCCTTGTGATGCATTGGTCATGTTTGAGATGGAATTGATATTTCCTCCTTTGAATGGTACATTATATTGATGTTTCATGCATGATGGGCTGCTAGTATTGAATCTTCACTTTCGTAAGGTGTCAAGATCGTCATTCAATGACTAATGTTCCCAAGAGGGAGATATTGTAACACCCCGGAAACTAGTAGGCTAAACTAGAGCTAAACGTGAGGGTTAACGTCAAGGAAGAAGGGCTAGAGCCAAGGAAAATAGGCAAGGGCCCAAGGCTGCCCAAGAGTTGGCCAAGTAACTTCCCCCACCTCCACGAGGGTCTTCACGACCCATGGTGGCCACCACGCAATGTGGTGCCACCCGTGGAGGGCTAGGTAGTAGCCTCCCTAAAATCTTCCTAAAATTTGCTCCGCTTCACAAGCCACTTCACGACTCGTGGTTAAGACCACGGCTCGTGGGATGGAGTTGGTGGTGTGAGGGTTGAGAGAAGTGGCTTAGCCACTGCCTCAAGGCCCACGAGAGGGAACATGGCTCGTGTCAAGCCACACGGCTCATGGAGCCCCTCATGAGATTGCCTTGGGCTTGTGGGCTAAGGGCACATATTGCCTAGCCACTGCCTCAAGTCCACGGAGGGGACCACAACTCGTGGTCATGACCACGGCTCGTGGAGCCCCTCGTGGCACCTGGGCAGGTCAGTAAAGTTGAGGGTTAAATGGGTCTTTTCCAGTTTATGTTCAATCAAAGTGAAGTCGTTTTGGGTGTGTCTAAGGTCACTATATAAGCCATTTTATGTCAAAAATACACCCATTCACCCCATTATTTAAAAAAAACCCCAATGAAATTCCATAATTCATTCTCTCAAATATTCTCTCTAGAACTTCAAGGAAGAAGAAGAAGGAAGTTGGGGTTCAATAAGCAAGTTATTCTCACCAAATTCATTTGATTCCATTTCAAAGGTATGGTAGTCCTTCATCCATGGAGTCCCTCCAAATTCAATTTCAAAACTAGTAATTCCCCAAAAGTTAGGGTTTGACTTCAAACTCATGGGTTCTTTTCAAAAACGTTTTTAATGATTGAATAATGATATATTATGTATGAATTGATGATTTCTTATGGTTTTTATGGTGAATCCCCCAAGAACACATGAAACCTCCATATTTCTCAATTATGGTCTTGTGATGTGGGTTTGTTGATGATAGAAGTATGTAGTGTAATTATGTATGTAGTAATTGGGTTACTTAAATTATGATTATATCTGTAGCGACCCTTTCGGAAGGATACTACCACTTAATAATGAATCTACTTTAATACTTGCAACATTTAAAAGAGATTAATGTAGGGAGTATTGAATAAAATCTAGTAGGGGGATTAGGTTCAAAAATGTAAAAAAAGTTAAGGATGTGCATCGTGCCCATTTAAACATTTATTTGCGTCAAATTAAAATTGCGTAGAATTTTAACTTATGGCGGAAAAACCCTTCCAAGATAATCTAAGCAAATAACTTACGAGCTTTTCATGCATATATTATCCTCACACTTAAAAATGATATAAAAAGGATATTACCAACTTCCGAGTACCAAAATTAGCCGGTGCATGCTTCACAGAAACATTCAAAATAATTAGTAAATTTAGTATATTACAAGACTTGGGTTTACACACCCCAAAAGAACAAAACATATAGCAATACTTATTACAACCCATGGTGACATGATCAAATTCTCCCTCAAAATTTTATGTAAATATACAACACATAGATCATCTACAAGTCCCAAGGTTTATACAAAATATAGATGCCTATATGCAAATGTGATCTTCCTTAAGGCTCTCAAAATCCCCATCTCCAATGGCCAGCTTAATGCATCCTCTCAAACATTCCCTACGATAGAAAAAACTATCGCTATGCATATAGCTTAGTGGTGTAAAAACTATAGGTTCGGAGCCCTCAGGTTCACCAAGTTACCTTTCTCAAGTCATTGGTAGCACAATTGAAACAGAATCAATAAATCAATTAAACAATATACAAAGAGAATTAAGTTAGATATTTAAAGATCCAAATGTCAAGAACGGTCATAGCACCATTTTCCCAGAGATTCAATAACAAGGCTCGCCCAATATATACATCATGTCGTCACACCAAGCACAAGCAGGTATCAAGAAGGGACGACGCCCTGTATCAAGAAGGGTAAAGCCAATAATCAAGAGAACCAAGAACCATATTAAAAATGTCTTTCTAGTTCGTGCTTAAAATGGACAACTTCCATTCTTAAGACGGACTAAAAATTCAGAGTCAAGATGGCCAATGATCTGAATCAAGAGGCATGCAAATAGTGACAAAGTCACAAACACAAGAAGAAAAAGGTCCCAACAAGAGTACCAGGTGATCAAACAATCCGTACAAGTGGGCGAGTTACACAAGTTTCTTTAATATCTTTAAGGATACCAATGCGATAATGCAAAGTGACAAGAGGTAACCAGGGTACCAAGATAAGCTTTCAGAGATACCAATTGGAAAAAAGAGAACAAGTACAAGTTTATACACAAACCTCAGTGCTTTAGCATTGAAACAATATAATACAACTTCAAGAGTTCAAACCGTAGACCAACCAACGTATCAAGGTCCTGAACTTGTTCACGAGTATATAAAACCTTAAAAATAACAATTGAATGACTTATTTAATTACTAGAATCTAAATAATGTTGATGTAAAACAGGATTATCATCACAAGTAAGCTTTGCCTATACAAATACGACTATGCTCCCAAAATAGTGATTCTGGCCAGTCTAGTACATCATGTCGCAACTTAGATTTGAAAAGGAAAATGGAAAAACTGGACTTTATATCCTTCATGAAAGATATAGGTACATCTCTTAAGGTTGCAAATAACCAAAATCATCGCAAAATATATTTTGTACAAAAAGATATATTCAAAACACTAACAGTTCTTCATACAGGTCAGGATAGAACTTGTCCTATGTTGTGTCCCATATTTGGAATCGATAACAGCTAAATTAGAGTTGTACATAAACATAAGAGTTGTAGGTATACAAATTATATTTCCAAATCATATTTATTCACTGAAAAATGAGTTCTATAGAACGAGATATTTAAATATTACTAAACACTACTTAGCTCAAAAAACAGATTTCAACTACTCACAAAAGAGAAGAGTGTGTCTCGAATTCCAGCCAAAAGGACCAAGGTTTTCTTGAAATTTTGAGATAAATATGGTTAGATGAAGTCTACATGTTTCTTAGAGTTAAAGAACGCAAATTCTTATAGAGGAGGTGTGAAAATATATCTCATAAAAGTGATGTTTATTAGTTACTAGATATAGCCAAAAGTCAAAGGTTGGCTGCCCAAAAGTAAAAGGTTTGCTGCCCAAAAGTAAACATATATACCAATATGTATATACCTCACCTCCCTTTCAAGTTATAAATAATTCCAATTAGAATATTATGTAAATACCCCAATTCAATGCCTTAAATTACGATCACAACTTATGTTAAGCAAGTTTGCAAATATCACAACATTTCAAGTTCCCAAAATGAGAGTAAAACATACTGTAGTAATTAAGCAATGGTGTATCGAAATGCGAATATCAGTTTTAATAATTAGGGGTGTTACAATATCCATGTCTAATGTTGTGTATTCTAGATGTGTTGATTGAATGGGATCTTGGATCTATAAAGGGTAAGATATGAGAATTATGCATGATAAGAACAGTTTGCGAGTAAAGTGATTATGATTATGATCTTATTGTCTGTTGTTAAAATGTTATTCTCATTTACACACCTATATATGAATATGATATGATGTGAATGGTTTTCTCACAATATGTTGAATTTACTTAGCATGGGTGGGATTCATGGGGTCTTTTTCATACATTGCACAAGTATGCTTTGAGGGTCCCTATGGTATGTTTCCATTATGTTGTGATAGTCTATATGTTGACTAGGCTTATGACTTATGCCTTTATACTAAACTTCATGATGATCCTTAAACTTGATAAAGTGCATGTTTTCAACTAAAATGTCCATTTTAGCATGATTTCAATGTTTTATGACTATCATACTTAGTGCATTTTTGTACTAATGCCTACTTTTCCTATACTTTTCCCATGTGTAGAGTCCGGTTCTTAAGGCAGTCATCATTAGAGCTAAAGCTTGGATTCGACTATTCTACGAACTTGAGGTCAGTACGCATGATTCGAGGAAGGATGTTTCACTTGTAGTTTTATTTCTAGTATTTCCTCTTTCGGACTATGTTGTATGGGTTGTGCCCCTTTCATTTTAACTATTGTTATAGATGGCTATGTTGAGACTTACAGTCTAGACTTCCGCTTTTGCCTTTTATGAAAATTTTGAACTTGGACTTGAAATGTGTCACGACTCAGGGGTACACCCTAGATGTAACATGGCACATAGAACCCCAAAGGACTCAATGTAAGCCACTTAGCATATGATAACATAAAGCAATAGAAACGATGCGGAAATTATAAAACTTTTTCCCATATAATCGAAGTCTTTTATAAAAGCAAGCGGAAGTCTATAACACTTTTTGGCTCAAACCATCTAAAACAACCTGAATAAATCTTTGGGATGCTGCCCATACAAAGGTCTAAAACATAAAATAAAGACATAAAGGAAAGGTGATCACATCCTCGATGCTATGAGGACTCACCAAGTCTTCAACTCCTTGCTCAACTACAAACCTATCCACGAGAATGGAACTCAATATCGTCGGACCCTACATTTGATAAGAATTTAGGCAAGAATATGCGTTAGTACAAAATGTACTAAATATTATAGCTAGAATAACATCATAAGAGCATATCATAAGGGTTAGTCAACATAAGACATAAGCATAATCTCCAACATAGACATAATGTGAGCATAGATCAACATAAGGAATAATCTGTAGAATAGGAGATACCACATATTCATAAGCATTGTTCATACTTAAATCCTCATAACATAAGAGAAACTTCATAAGTAACCTTGAAGTCATAGTTGTGCAATGAATAGATGAGTCCCCATAATACCACCCATGCTAAGTACCACTTTAGGTCATTATACCTCTTTATCATATTTGGATCTCATACTTAGCTTACTTCTCATAGACAAGGGAATCTCTCATCTTTAGTCAAACATATCAAGGAAGGAAACTATAACAACAATTCAATATAAGCATACATCATTTAAGAGAAACACTTATTAGGTAACCTCAAGTCATACTTGTGCAGTGTAAGGATAAGACCCCATAATCTCACCCACATTAAGTACTACTTTAGGTAATCATAATCATATTTCTTGGTTGGGGGACTAGTCCCTCACTCAAAGGCCTTAGAACACTATGAAATACTTCTTTAAGCATATCTAAGGTATTTATTAATTTGAATACTAAGAGATACTTCTTCAAGCATGTCTAAGTTCATTATTATCTTGAACACTAGGAGATACTTTATTAAGCATATCTAAGTTCATTAGGTATTTGAACTCTTGAAGATGCTTTTTCAAGCATGCCTTAGTTCATTATGTATAAACACTTGGAGATTCTTTCTCAAGTATGTCTTAGTTCATTATATTTGAACCCTTGGAGATGATTTCTCAAACATGTCTTAGTTCATTAGATGAACTCTACGAGATACTTTATTAAGCATGTCTTAGTTCATTAATGCTTTTGAAAACTAGGAGATACGTATTCAAGTATGTCTTAGTTCACTGGATACGAGGATTGCTAATAGACTTCTCTATGTGAAGGCTTCCATTTCATGAGACATAAATTTGGAAAACCCGTACCATACTATATGAGAGTTACCCCTTACTTTGGAAGCCCAGACTCAACTAGGTGTAATCTTTCTTTAATATGGAAGCCCGGACCTAACTATGTGTGAGCCTCCATCTAATTGTCAATATCCATTCAGGGCCAAACATATACTCAACAAATGACTCATGAAGGGATGTCCTTGACTACTAATCCATGTTTCAAGTGATTTTATCACTTTATGCATTCAAACATTCATAAGGTAGATAAGGTGAGTCCTTGCACAACAATGATATCTAGTAGTCTACCATTTTCATATAGGCTTCACTCTCAAAGTCATTACAAGTATAATTCAACTTATTAGCTTTACTGTCAAAGCCCTAGAAATCCATATTCATGACTACAAGCCTTCCTCTCAAAGCTTTACTTCTTACAATCATCTTACATACCTAGATTAAACGACATTCTAATCACATGCTTCATTCTTAAGTGATTCTAATCATATATCATCATATAGTTTTAATCTCAAGCCTTACTAGTCATTCTTCATCACATATACATTATTATAATTCAATTCATGTCTAAATGGTTTTATTCTTGAATAATTACTATACATTTCATTAACCCTAGAAGATTATCTCTAAATCCTCAATTTCCCTCTTCAAGGCATAAATCACCATTACTTCAATTTCATAGATTAGACTAGGGTTAGGCATAGAAAACATGTAATTTCATCATAATAACATGATTCACTACTAATTCTATCATAAACAATCAATATCATCTTAATTGGATCAACATACATCATAACCCACAACATTGAAGAAACCCTACCTTGAATTGGGGAATTCTTCATCAAATTGGGGAATTTCTTGGGGGCTCCATGGATGGAAGAATCCATGGATGAATAAGCTATCATATATTGAATACAAATACCTCAAAAATCTTGGAAGATTTGGCCTATCTTGAATCCTCTTCTTCTTCTTCTTCTTCTTCTTCTTCTAGAGAGAGAAATATTTGAGAGGAGAGCTTTTGGGGATTTTCATTTGGGTATTGGGAAATAATGACTTAATTGGGGTGGTTAAGGGATTAAAATAGCTTATATAGGTGTATACAACTTAGGCAAAAGGACCTCACTTCATTCTAACTTTAAAAGGAATTTCCTAAAATGATCCTTTGTTGGTAGCCTGATGCCAGACCTCACAAGAGGGACCAAGAGCCGTGCTCCTCACCAATGGTTGTTTTCCTCATTGTGGTCATGGACCAGTGGCCATGCCATGAGGTCTTGACCTCCACAAGTTGAAGGCACCTTCACAAGCCTTCCCACTATCTGTGGTCTTCACCACTGGCCGTGAAGTGGCTCGTGAAAGTGAGCCACTTTGAGGCAGCTACTGCCTTGGCCTTAACGGACCACACCATGAGCCGTGGTCCTCACCACTGACCATGGTTGTGGTCGTGGAGATGAGGCAGTGCATCCCAAGCTTTGGTTAGCCTTGGCCTTTGCCCCTTCACCTTGGCTCTTGTTTCCCTCACACTTAGGCCTAGTTAGCCTACTAAACTACGGGGTGTTACAATATCTCCCTTTGGGGGAAATTCATCCACGAATGACGTTCTAGGCACATCATAAGTTAACGAATCCAGACTAGCAATCCATCATACATGCAACTCATCTAAATGCACCTAATCAAAGGAGGAACTTCATCTCCTAGCTAACCATAATCAATGCAGCTCAACAAAGCAGGTACTACATTTTACAACCCAAAATGCATGAAATTCCACATCTACTCATGTTCAAGGAGGAACTACCATCTCTGAAATAAAACATGCTCACATACACTCATGGAGCTCATATGCAATTTACTCTAAAAAAACATTTATTCAAGGATGAATCTCTCAATTCCGAAGTAAGGCATTCTCATTAATTCATCTCATGAAGTCTATAGGCAACTCATACCTAATGCACTACAACATGAGTAAATAAATCATGTTAACTCAGTTTCTTTTAAATCACAAGCTTTCATGAACATGCATCATATAAGGAAATCATGGCAACACATAAACACACAATGCCCTTGCTATCTAAGCACAACATCTCCCCCTTGGGAGCAAGCCTAAACAGACTTTCTAAGAATCATCTCTTTTAATTCTACTAAAGTTGGATCCATACTTAAAATCAATCTTAACAAGATAGATACCTCCTTGAAGTTGGTCAACACTTACGCTTTTCTCCCTCACCTTAATTAGGTGGAACATGCAACCCAAAACATCACAAAATGACATCTAAATTCTAAAAAAGCATAAACAATCAATTAAGAAGCTACTAACATACCAGAATCCACATTTAGAGCACACTCTTCTTCACCTCTAGCTTGAACTGCATAAAATCTATTCTTCTTTTGGGCAATCTGTTATGACCCTAAAATGAAATAAGATGAACTAGAGCTTCACATGTGTTTTGGAAGTTGGTAATTGGTTAATATGATGAATTTTGGCTTTTAAGGTGCAGTTTGAAGAGTTTAGTGAGTCAACGTGTTAGACTCAATGTTGAAAGACCCTTTTTGATGTTGGTTAAGGTATCTAGGGTTTTTGCCAAGCCAAGGAAGGAAGGGCCTTAGCCAAAGGCCAAGGTTTCCAACCTTGACTAGACACTGCCTCAAGGCTCCACGGACCACTTCGCGGCCAATGTTCTTGACCATGGATTGTGAAGGAGGTCGTGAATATGCCTTGGTGGCAAGTGAGGCAAAGCCTTGTGGCCTAGCCACTGGCTCAACTTCACGAGCCTCTCTACGGCCAGTGGTCATCACCATGGTCCGTATAGATGGCCGTGAAGATGCCTTGACTAAGGAAGGTTAGCAAGCTCCAAGAGGAGGTACTAACTAAGGACCATGGGAACCTTAATGGGCCATGTTCCACCTTCACGAGCCTTCTAGATGGGCATGGTCCCTAACAAGGCTACCTCATCTAGAGGTTTTAAAGTTTTTTTTCGTTTTTAATTTTTAACATGTGGGGTTGATTTTAAAAGGTTTATTTGATAAATATAAATTGTTTTAAGTCTTAAAATCTTCCTTTAACTCATTATTCTCAAATACCCTAATCATAAACCTCCAAAGTTCTTCTCTCAATATTTCTATCTCAACTAAAGGAAGAAGAAGAGGTAGGAAGCTAGGATTTTGAGTTCAACGTTTTCTTCATCAAATTTCTTGGGCATTACTGAAAAATTGGTATGGTGATCCTTTATCTAGGGTTAGTCTTCACCCTGAGCCAATTTCAAAATGGTTTCCAAGTTTTCAAAAGTTATGAAAAAAAACCCCAATTTTTACTCAAACTCATGGGTTCTTGCATCAAATGATTTCAAACGATTATTTATGATTATGCTACTGTTTAATTGATATTTTAAGGTGAAAAACTCCATGAACCCATGTTTTCCCCAAATACCTAAGTTTGGCTTATGAAGTGGGTTTGATGATGATGGTTGTATATTGATGGAATTGTGCTTAGATTGACTTGTATTATTGAATTGTATGGTTATTTATATCTATATATGATGAATTGTAGGAGAATTGAATAATTGTGGTTTTGTCTTGGATGAAGGGTAAGTTGACCTAATCTCATGGTATGAGTAGTAGAATTATTCTTGTGTGGTTTGATCCAGTTATGGTGGAGGTGTTTATATGTTGTATTGTATTGTGATTATGTCCATGACGATATTTTATGGGGAAATGATGTATGATCATATTGTTATATATGTAAAGGTATAATATGAAGGTGTTCCTATGGTCATAAGGTGATCTTGTATTACGTGTTATTGTATTGTAATTGAAAGTATCTTCTCTCTCTTAATGTTTATATGTGTTGATGATAGACTATGAGGGGTTTCTATTTGGTGATGTTGTCTCTTGATTTGAAAGACTTAGGTGCCTCTTCTTGATACATGAAAACTATGAAATGTGATCTCTTTACTTGGTAGGCTGAGGAATCCTTCTCTTGAGTAATGAATGTATTTTGACTTAACTGTCTAGTTTTTAATGAATTGGTAGACCTAGATTGGTAATCTCTTCTTAAATGAATGAATGCCTAGGATCGGTAGACCTAAGTTGGTGCCCTTCTATAAATGACTAATGAGGCATTCTAGGCTATGTCTTGAACCGGTAGACCTAAGCACGGTTCCCCTTCATGATGAGTCAAGGACACTAAGTGAATGTACAACCTTGAAACGACAGACCTAATGGTGGTAACCTCCTTCTTGTTTGAAATGATAAACTTAGACTTGGTGGACCAGAATGGTAGAAAACCTCTCTAAGAAAGTCTGTGAGCTATCCTTAATGAACCTTGATCAGTAGATCCTTGTGGTGCCCTTCTTGGTAAATGTGCTATAAGTCGGTAGACCTAATGATGGTGCCCTCTCTAGTATAGATATGTGAATGAAATTACTCGATTGAAACTAAGGCGAAGCACCGAGTGGATATGGTTAAGATGGTAGCTCTTCCCGAAGATGAGGCAAGAGTACAATGAACATCTTTGGAGATCCCCTAAACCATGTGCCTGCATAGGTTGATTACTTGTTCTACCCTTGGCAAGTAGAACACCTTCCACAGAGTAGGGTAGACTCTGGATTCCATGCCTAGCTAGTATGGTCTATGTCGGTTAATACCTATTCCAATCATGTGGAATGTGCACTTTAGTTATTGGATAGGTTCTACAACGTGTAGGTAGTAGTATGGGATGCTATCTACACATGGCACGAGTAGGCTTTGAAGATGCTAAAGTGAGCTCCCTAAGCCTTAATGGCTATTATATGAGAGTCCTCTAAATGCATTAATGTGTCCTAAATGACTCTAAAGAAGAATGTTGAATTGTCATCCTTATAGTATATTGCATGTCTCTCCTATATTAAGGAAATGAACTATGTAGCACATGTTATATTGAAATGTAAAGGTTCCTGTCTATAGTAGCCTTGAGGAATACTTAGGTGTGTATGAAGAGGTTGTATGGGCGGCAACTTCATGTCTCACTCAAGTGTGCCTTAGGATGACTCTAGATAGAGACCCTAGGATGTTAACTTGTATCTTAGTTGTTGTACATGTTTATGTGTTGCATAATGATACTTGTGAAGCATCATTACTTGAGATGAAGTATAAATGTGAAGTAAATGCTTTGTATGTTGGTTGTGATGTAAACTATGCCTTTATTGCTTATGACTTGAAAGATTTCTTAAAATAGCATATGCCTGGGTTTCCAACCAAAATGTCCTTTTTTAATGCATGTTTTTACATAGTCGTCATACCTAGTGCTTAATTGTGCTAATCCATATTTTCCACTATTTTCTACAAAGTGTAGGTGCGGGAAAATGATTCATCTAGCTAGGAGTTGAAGCTTGGGATTAGAGTTCTGTCAAGATCTTGGGTATGTCGTCATATGTTCGAGGACAAGGATTTCATAATTCTAGTTTTCATGTTTAAGAGTTTGTAATAGACATTAGTATTCCTTTTCAATTGTAAAGGGCCGTGTCCCTAGTATGTTTTGAGATTGTCTTAAGTTGTCCATGTGAGACTTAGTCTTCCGCTTGCGTATTGATGAGGCTTTTTAATAGATTGATTGAAATAAAGTTTTTAATTCTTCACTATTTCTATATATCGAATGTTATGAATTCTAAGAGTCTTGTATTAGACCTCTTCAAGGTCGAGTACACCGGTTATGACTAAGGGGTGCTCTCGGGTCGTGACAAACTTGGTATCACAACATAAGATTTCTGAAATGGTTCTTAGGTGCAAAGTCTCACAAGCCACGTCTAGTAGAGTCTTGTTCATCGGTGTGAGTCGCGAAACATCTATGAGTGAGAGGCTATAGGACGTTAGAAGTTACCATTCTTTCATTATTTTTGATGTTGTGCCTTAGAGTTGGGTTCTATAAGTGTCATTTTCCTAATCCTTTCACTTGTGTTTATAGGATATGAATATAAGGGCTAATTCAAGGAGAGTGGAAGAGGAGATTGTTAATGAGGGAGTTCCTCCCCAAGGTGGTCAAGGTCTTCAAGGTGGCCAAGTTCCTATAGGCAATCAAGGTAATGATGTTCTGGTGGTTCTCTCAGATATGACTAATGAGGAGATTAGATTGGCTCTTCTCACCTTAGCCCGAGCCATGACGGTTCAAGCAAATAGAGATGTGGAGCCTAGGGTGAATGAGAGTACCATGGCCTCAAAATTGAGGGACTTTGTGAGGATCAAACCTCCTATCTTTCTTGGATCTAGGGTGGGAGAAGATCCCCAAGAATTCTACAGATGAAATCTACAAGATAGTAGATGCTATGGGTGTATCATCTAGGGAGAAGGCGGAGTTGGCTTCCTACTAATTGAAAGAGGTGGCCCAAATTTGGTTCACACAATGGAAAGACAATAGGCCGATTGAAGCGGGGCCCATAGAATGGGAAAAGTTTAAGGGAGCTTTCCTCAGCAAGTACTTTCCCCGTGAGAAAATAGAAGTTAAGGTTGAGAAGTTTATTAACCTTAGGCAAGGTAACATGAATGTGGAGGAGTATTCTTTGAATTTTACCTTGTTGTCTAAGTATGCTCCCTCTTTGGTGTCTAACCCTAGAGATGAAATGAGTAGGTTTGTGACCGTTATATCCGACCTTGTGAAGGAAGAGTGCCATACGACAATTCTCCATGAGGACATGAATATTTCTAAACTCATGGTGTATGCTCAATCAATTGAGAAGTCCAAGCTTAAGAGGATGAATAGAGATTTGAAAAGGGGTAGATCCAATCTGAAAGACCAAGCTAGATTAAAGAAGAGGGCTCCTAACCAAGACTCTTCAAGTGCTCCTAAGGTCAATCAAGAGAGGGGTGGTGGTTCTCAATTTTCTAAACCTACTTGTCACACTTATGGAAAGAAGCATTTTGGGAAATGCCTAGCCGGTACTAATGGGTGCTATAGGTGTGGAAAGAATGATCATAAGGTGAGACATTGTCCTACTTTTACGACTAGAGGAAGAGATGCTAAGCAAGCTTCTTATAGTGGTCCAAATGTTGATGATCAAAAGAAGAAACATTTTTATGCTCTACAAGCAAACAAGGAAGCAAATCCGGATGAAGGTGTCGGTAAGTTATAGTTCCTTGTTTTTGTGATGAGGTCCTTGTGTGTTGTTTCATGATAGCCTAGATTGGTTTCTCCCAAGTGGGGGATGGTATGTTGAATAGAGAGGTTGTGAGAGCGTTGATGTCTTTATCTCTTTCCCTTCTCTTCTATTTCAAGCTTGAGACTTAGAGTTTCTAGTAGCATGTTGCATGTTTGGAGTCTTGTGTGAAAATGAGTTTCCATGGTCTCCTTATATTATGCATCTTCTAGTTGAATTCTTGTTAAATGAGAAAATGCGTTTGCATAAACTTTGTTCCTCATGTTGATATGCATCTATTATGAGTTGCCTAAATGTTGCATGAGTTGACTTGATGAGCATGCTTAAATGAGTTCTTATGAGAAAGTTGCAGAATGTGCTTTAATGATATAATTGCATATTTTCCTTATGATGTTGAAATGAGCATGATGTGATTTGGAGAAGGAAGTTCCTCCAATGCAATGAGAATGTTGATGTTGTTGTGCATAATGAGTTGTGGATGTAGTTCCTACCTTATTGTTGTGTTTTGAGCTTTTTTATGAGGATTGGATGTTTCCTCCTAATCTTGATGCATTGATATTGATGTTGCATACATGTTGAGGGGCTGCTAGTCTTAAGTCGTTACCCCTAAATGTGTTTAAAGTGTCATACGAGGACGAATGTTTCCAAGTGGGGGATATTGTAATGACCCTAAAATGAAATAAGATGAACTAGAGCTTCACATTTTTTTTGGAAGTTAGTAATTGGTTAAATTGATGAGTTTTGGCTTTTAAGGTATAGTTCGAAGAGTTTAGTGAGTCAACGTCAAGGCACGTGTTAGACTAAATGTTGAAAGACCCTTTTTGATGTTGGTTAAGGTTGCTATGGCTTGTGCCAAGACAAGGAAGGAAGGGCCTTAGCCAAAGGCCATGGTTTCCAACCATGTCTAGACACTGCCTCAAGGCTCCACGGACCATTTCACAGCAAGTGGTCATGACCACGGCTCGTGAAGGAGGTTGTGAAGATTCCTTGGTGGCAAGTGAGGTAAAGCCTTCTGGCCTAGCAACTGGCCCAACTTCACGAGCCTCTCTACGGTCAGTGGTCATCACCACGGTCCGTATAGATGGCCGTTAAGATGCCTTGGCCAAGAAAGGTTGGCAAGCCCCAAGAGGAGCTACTGCCTAAGGACCACGGTCACCTTAACGCGCCGTGGTCCACCTTCACGAGCCGTCTACATGGGCATGGTCCCTGACGGGGCTGCCTCATCTACGGGTTTTAAAGTCAATTTCCTTTTTAGTTTTTAACATATGGGGTTGATTTTTAAAGGTTTATATGATAAATATAAATAGTTTTCAGTCTTAAAACCTTCCTTTAACTCATTATTCTCAAATACCCAAATCAAAAACCTCCAAAGTTCTTCTCTCTCAATATTTCTCTCTCAACTCAAGGAAGAGGAAGAGGTGGGAAGCTAGGGTTTCGAGTTCAAGGTTTTATTCATCAAATTTCTTCGGCATTCTTGACAAAAAGGTATGGTGATCCTTTATCTAGGGTTAGTCTTCACCCTAGAGCCAATTTCAAAATGGTTTCCAAGTTTTCAAAAGTTATGAAAAAAAATCCCAATTCTTACTCAAACTCATGGGTTCTTGCATCAAATGATTTCAAATGATTATTTATGATTATGCTACTGTTTAATTGATATTTTAAGGTGAAAAACCCGATGAACCCATGGTTTCCCTAATTTCAATACTACATGAGGAGATAAAACCTCCGATTCAAGTTGTAAAGATAGGCCTGACCAAAGATATGATAATACCAGAAGATAGCCGAGAACAACCAGAAATACCAAAAATTGAGATACACAGTTTTTATGCCAATAAAAGAATAATTGGTATATCAACTATAATACAAGAAGTAGCCAACAATTATTTGAATGGCAATGCTATATGGAGCTACTATTCCAGAGATCAATTAATGATTTATGCCAACTCAAGGGAACTAAGAAAATCAAATATGGATGAAGTCCATAAATGGATTTTATCATTATTAAACCCAGAAGAAAAACCTACAACAAGAGCATTAAAGGCAGGATTCATTTCGTCAGAAATTCTCGTTATTCATTGTATCTTTAAATATTGAATATATTTATATTTTATTTTAGATATATTATCTATTAATTTATCTAATTTGTTGTTGTCGGTTTTTGTGATATTGAGTTGTTTGTATTCTCGATACATTTTATTTAATTTTCTTAACTTTCTACTAGTATGTTTCTTCTTATATTTATTTTCATCCATAGCTCTGATAACATTTTTTGGGGATGCGGAATTCATATTAAAATGTAATAATACTTATTGTAATATTCTTGTGATAGTTGTTTTACTCTGAATATTTCTTTAATGTTATTTGTGATGTATTCTAGATATAACATATCTTGGGTCCTTAGGTACATATGTAAATTATTTTCCATTAATTGTTCTAATAGTTTATATCTTTCATAGCTTCTGTAAAATATTGTAAATATTCGTAGTTCATTTCAATCTGATGTGAAGGTATAATGTGAAGGTGTTCCTATGGTCACAAGGTGATCTTGTATTACATGTTATTGTATTGTAATTGAAAGTATGTTCTCTCTCTTAATGTTTATATGTGTTGATGATAGACTATGAATGGTCTCTATATGGTGATGTTGTCTCTTGATTTGGAAAACCTAGGTGCCTCTTCTTGATACATGAAACCTATGGAATGTGATCTGTTGACTTGGTAGGCTTAGGCATCCCTCTCTTGAGTAATGAATGTATCTTGACTTAAGTGTCTAGTTGTACAGGAATTGGTAGACCTAGATTGGTAATCTCTTTTTAAATGAATGAATATATGAATGCCTAGGATCGGTAGACCTAAGTTGGTCCCCTTCTATAAATGACTAATGAGGCATTCTAGGATATGCCTTGAACCGGTATACCTAAGCATGGTTCCCCTTCATGATGAGTCTAGGACCCTATGTGAATGTAAAACCTTAAAGCGGTAGGCCTAATGGTGGTAACCTCCTTCTTGTGTGAAATGATAAACTTAGACTTGGTGGACCGGAACGGTAGAAAACCCTCTATAAGAAAGTCAATGAGCTATCCTTAATGAACCTTGATCGTAGATCCCAGTGGTTCCCTTCTTGGTAAATGTGCTATGGGTCGGTAGACCTAATGATGGTGCCCTCTCTATTATACATATGTGAATGAAATTACTCTATGGGAACTAAGGCGAAGCACCGAGTGGATATGGTTAAGATGGTAGCTCTTCCCGAATATGAGGCAAGAGTACAATGAACATCTTTGGAGATCCCCTAAACCATGTGCCTGCATAGGTTGATTACTTGTTCTACCCTTGGCAAGTAGAACACCTTCCACAGAGTAGGGTAGACTCCGGATTCCATGCCTAGCTAGTATGGTCTATGTCGGTTAATACCTATTCCAATCATGTTGAATGTGCACTTTAGTTATTGGATAGGTTCTACAACGTGTAGATAGTAGTATGGGATACTATCTACACATGGCACGAGTAGGTTTTGAAGCTGCTAAAGTGAGTTCCCTAAGCCATAATGGCAATTAAATTAGAGTTCTCTAAAATGCATGAATGTGTCCTAAATGACTCTAAAGAAGAATGTTGACTTGTCATCCTTATAGTATATTGCATATCTCTCTTATATTAAGAAAAGGAAATATGTATCATGTTATATTGAAATGTAAAGGTTTTAGTCTATAGTAGCCTTGAGGAACACTTAGGTGTGTATGAAGAGGTTGTATGGGCGGCCACTTCATGTCTCACTCAAGTGTGCCTTAGGTTGACTCTAGATAGAGACCCTAGGATGTTAACTTGTATCTTACTTGGTGTACATGTTTATGTGTTGCATAATGATACTTGTGAAGCATCATTACTTGAGATGAAGTATAAATGTGAAGTAAATGCTTTATATGTTGGTTGTGATGTAAACTATGCCTTTATTGCTTATGACTTGAAAGATTTCTTAAAATAGCATATGCATGGGTTTCCAACCAAAATGTCCATTTTTAAATCATGTTTTTGCATGGTCATCATACTTAGTGCTTAATTGTGCTAATCCATATTTTCCTCTATTTTCTACAAAGTGTAGGTGCGGAAAAATGATTGATCTAGCTATGAATTGAAGCTTGGGACTAGAGTTCTCTCAAGATCTTTGGTATGTCCTCATATGTTCGAGGAAAGGGATTTCATAATTCTAGTTTTCTTGTTTAAGACTTTGTAATAGACATTTGTTTTCCTTTTTAATTGCAAAGGGTCGTGTCCCTAGTATGTTTTGAGATTGTCTTAAGATGGTCATGTGAGACTTAGTGTTCCTCTTGCATATTGATGAGGCTTTTTAGTAGATTGATTTAAATAAAGTTTTTAATTCTTTACTATTACTATATAGCGAATGTTATGAATGCTAAGAGCCTTGTATTAGACCACTTCAAGGTTGAGTACGCCGGTTACGACTAGTGGGTGCTCTCGGGTCGTGACACAATCCCATCTGAACCACTACTAGCAACTTTCTTATCCCCTCTTCCCATAGCCTTAAGCACCTGTCAATTTCTATTTTGTACCCACTTTTTCCACAACCATAACAACCATACATACCGGCTATGCACCTACCATGGTTATTCCTTCAACACTTGGTCAAGGTAGGCTTAGCTAATGGAGACCCACTACCTTTATCTTGGTTAAACCTAGGGGTATTGGGAGAATCTTGACCGGAATACTTTTGTTTAAACTTACGTCTACCTTGTCCATCAGATCTAGCATTGGAGAGGTTCCCATCACCGGTCCTAGCTGTTTTCACCTCCCTATTCATTTCCTTGAGTTTAGACTCCTCAATTTGTTGAGTGTACACCATAAGACGTGAGATATCCATATCATGAAGGAGCATTGCCATATGACATTCGTTTCCTACCATGTCGGACACGCCCTTCAAAAACCTACTAATCATAACCCTCGAATTTGCCACCACAGATGGAGCATACTTTGATAGTTGGGTAAATTTCAAGGCATACTCCTTAACACTCATGCTACCTTGCCTAAGGTTAATCAACTCTTCCACCTTATCTTCCCTCAACTCTCTGAGAAACAACCTATCAAGAAATGCCAATTTGAACACTTCCCACTCTATTGGACCAACTCCTACCAGCCTCCCATCTTTCAATAATTCATACTACACTTGAGTGATATCTTTCAATTGGTAACCAGTTAGCTCCGCTTTTTATACAAAAGTGACCCCCATGATATCCAGTATCTTATAAACCTCATCTATAAACCCCTTAGGATCCTCTTCCACTTTGGAGTCATAAAACTCTGTAGGGTTAATCCTCATAAAATCCCTCACCGTTGAAGAAGCCATACCCATTATTGGGTTCACTAGAGCTAAAACCTCTCTATTGACTTGCGCCGTCATGGCTTGAGGCAAAGTCGTCAAAGCTTGGGCAAAGATTTGGAAATATGTCCTAATCGAGGCATTTGACATAGTGGAAGGATCAATCGAGGCTTGAGGAGGATCTTGGGGAGGAACTCCTTGTTTCCCATTGTCTTCCTCATTCCTCCTAGCATTAGCCCTTTTAGTAGTCATATCCTAAAAATCATAGGGCACGGGTTAGGACAAAGACCTATCAGAGCCAAACTCTATGGCACGACTTTGAGAATGAAGAAGTTTAGGTTTCCTAATCATATAATAGCTTCCCATTCATAAATGTGGCGCGCCTCACATTTATGAAGAAGACTCTACTAGGTGTGGTTTTGAGACAAAAGGGTACACCCTGGATGTAAAATGGCACATAGAACCCCGAAGGACTAAATGTAAGCCACTTAGCATATCATAACATAAATCAATAGAAATGAGGCGGAAATTTTAAATCTTTTTCCCATACAATCGAAGTCTTTTATAAAAGCAAGCAGAAGTCTATAACAATGTTTTTCTCCAACCATCTAAAACAACTTGAATAAATCATTGCGACGCAGCCCATACAAAAGTCTAAAACATAAAAGAAAGACATAAAAGAAGAGGTGATCACATCCTCGATGCTATGAGGACTCACCAAATCTTCAACTACTTGCTCTACTAGAAACCTAGCGATGAGAATGGAACTTAATATCGCCGGACCCTACATTTCATAAGAACGTATACAAGAGTATGCGTTAGTACAAATTGTACTAAATATGATAGCTAGAATAACATCATAAGTTCATAACAGAAGGGTTAGTCAACATAAGACATAAGCATAATCTCCAACATAGACATAATGTGAGCATATGTCAACATAAGGCGTAATCAATAACATAGGAGATACCACATATTCATAAGCATAGTCCATACTTAAATCCTCATAACATAAGAGAAACTTTGTAAGTAACCTTCAAATCATACTTTTGCAATGCATAGATGAGACCACATAATCCCACCCATGCTAAGTACCACTTTTAGGTCATTATACCTCTTTATCATATTTGGATCTCATACTTAGCTTACTTCTCATAGACAAGGGAATCTCTCACCTTTAGTCAAACATATCAAGGAAGGGAACTATCACAACAATCCAATATAAGCATACATCATTTAAGAGAAACACTTATTAGGTAACCTCAAGTCATACTTGTGCAATGTAGGGATAATACCCCATAATCTCACCCACACTAAGTACAACTTTAGGTCATCATAATCATACCTCTTAGTTGGGAGAATAGTCCCTCACTCAATGGCCTTCGAACACTATGAAATACTTTTTTAATCATATCTAAGTTCTTTATTAATTTGAATACTATGAGATACTTCTTCAACAATTTCTAAGTTCATTATTATTTTGAACACTATGAGATACTTTATTAAGCATGTCTAAGTTCATTAGGTATTTGAACTCTTGGAGATGTTTTCTCAAGCATGCCTTAGTTCATTATGTTTTTCAACCCTTGGAGATGGTTTCTCAAGCATGTTTTAGTTCATTATGTTTTAACACTTGGATATGATTTCTCAAGCATGCCTTTGTTCATTGGATGAACTCTAGGAGATATTCATTAAGCATGTCTTAGTTCATTAATGCTTTTGACACTAGGAGATACTTTTTCAAGTATGTCTTAGTTAATTTGATACAGAGATTATTACTTGAATCCTGGACTTCTCTTTGTGAAGGCTTCCATCTCATAAGACCTAATTTGGGAAAAACCAGACACTACAATGTGAGAGTTCCCCCTTACTTTGGAAGCCCAGACTAGACTTGGTGTGAGTCTCCTTTATTTTGGAAGCCCAGAACCAACTATGTGTGAGCCTCCATCTAATTATCAATATCCATTCGGGGCCAAGCATACACCCCTTAGACTAGTTATTAAGCCTTACTTAACTCATGACTCTTAGAGGGATGTCCTTGAAAACCAATCCATGTTTTAAGTGATTCTATCCCTTTATGCATTCAAACATTCATAAGGCACTTAAGGTGGGTAAAGTCCCTCCACAACAATGATATCTACTCGTAGACCATTCTCATATACCCTTCACTCTCAAAGTCATTACAGGCATAATTCAACTTATTAGATTTAATCTGAAAGCCCTAGCAATCCACATTCACGACTACAAGCCTTACTCTCAAAGCTTTACTTCATACAATCATCTTACATACCTAGATTACAAGGCCATCTAATCCCATGTTTCAATATCATCATAAAGGTTCAATATCAAGCCTTACTAGTCATGACCCATCACACATACATTATTCTAATTCAAGTCATGTGTATATGCTTTTATTATTGAACAATTACTATGCATGTCATCAACCCTAGAAGATTATCTCTAAATCCTCAATTTCCTTCTTCAAGGCATAAATCCACATTACTTCAAATTCATCAATTAGACTAGGGTCAGGCATAGAAAACATGTGATTTCATCATAATAATATGATTCACTACTAATTATATCATACACAATCAATATCCCCTCAATTGGATCAACATACATCATAACCTACAATATTGAAGAAACCCTAACTTGAATTAGTGAATTCGTCATCAAATTGGGGGATTTCTAGGGGGCCCCATGGATTGAAGAATCCATGGATGAATACACTATCATACCTTGAGAACAAATCCCTCAAAAATCTTTGAATATTTTGCCTATATTGAACCCTCTTTTTTCTTCTTCTTCTTCTTCTTCTTCTTCTTCTTCTTCTAAAGAGAGAAATATTTGAGAGGAGAGCTTGTGGGGAATTTGATATGGGTTTTGGGAAATAATGACTTTACTGGGGTGTTTAAAGGGTTAAAATGACTTATATTGGTGTATACTACTTAGGAAAAATGACCTCACATCATTTTAACTTTAAAAGGAATTTCCTAAAATGACCCTTAGTTGGCAGCCTGGTGCTGGCCGTCACGAAAGGGACCACGATCCGTGGTCCTCACCACTGGCCATGGTGCTCATCATGTTCATGGACCAGTGGCCATGCCATGAGGTATTGGCCTCCACAATTTGAAGGCACCTTCACGAGCCTTCTCATGAGTCCTGGTCTTCACCACTGGTCGTTAAGTGGTTCGTGAAGGTGAGCCACTTTGAGGCAGATTCAAGGGAGCTACTACCTTGTCCTTCACGGATTACACCACGAGCCGTGGTCCTCACCACTGTCCATGGTGGTGGTCGTAGATATGAGGCAGTGCATTCCAAGCTTGGGGCAACCTTGGCCCTTGTCTTGGGCCTTGCCCCATGGCCTTTGCCCTTGCCCCTTGCCTTTGCTCTTGTTGCCCTCACACTTAGCCCTAGTTGACCTACTAAACTACGAGGTGTCACAAAATGGTGTTTTTACTCTTTATTGTTCTATGCCTATGTTATGATATGCTAAGTGGCTTACATGGTGCCTTTCGGGGTTTTATGTGCCTTGTTACAACTAGGGATACCACTGGGTCATGATAGTTAGATTTAATTCCACCCCTCTTCTGATATTTTTATTATATCCTAGCTTGGAGTCGATAGTTTCTCCTTAGTTATACACATTTAGATGAAGTTGCATTGATGATTGGGTTGTTTGTCACTCTTCTACCCTTTCCGTACTAGCTTGAATCTCATTCGATAAAGAATGATCCCAAGGGGGAGATATTATAACATCCTGGATCTGAAAAAGGGTAAGACAACATTTTTCAAAAGCCGCAGGAGCCAACCAACGGAGGCCACCCACAACCCGTGGATGGTACCACGGACCGTAGGTGTGGTCCGTGGATGGTTCCCAAAAAGGGGGTGAAGAAAGTTTGAACCACTGCCTGAACCAACATACCGTTGGTGGGACCATGGTACGTGGTCGAGGTCTTGTGGAACAGACCCCCCTGACTCATGTTTCTGACCACGAATGATGGTCGTGCAAGATGGACCATCGTCCTTACTACGGTCCGTCAGTCGTGGCTGTGAATGGTGGGTTGTCAATTATGGTTAGGGGCACTAGGGTCTTTTCCTAATTATTTTATCTCTATACTATGTCATTTTACCCATCACTAAGACCCCTATATAAGTCATTCCAACCCCCAAATCAGTTCATTCACTTCCAAATTCAACAAAAAGAACAATTCTCAAATATTTCTCTCTTTAGAACGCTTGAAGAAGAAGGATTCAACCTAGGGTTTCAATTCAAGTCTCAATTCGTCCATTGAAGATAAACAATTGCCTTTGAGGTATGATCGTTTTCATCCATGGATTCCAACCATTCAAGGAGTTCCCAAATCCTCCTATTTTCAAAGTTAGAAATCTCAAGTGAATTAGTGTTTTCTTCAATTTCATGGGTTCTCTTAATTATTGATTTAAATGATTGGATTATGATCTCATATGCATGAATTGATGAGATACTATAATTTTATGATGATTTTGCTATGAACCCGTGTAATCCCCACGTTTTAAATTAAGATCATATGATGTGGGATCTTGATTATGAAAGGAAGTTTTAATAAAATCAAGCATGAATTGATATAATTACATGAACTTATGATGAAATCCAGATCTAACTCATGTTTTCTAAACGTTGATGATTGAAATTGGGTTTTGAGCCTTGGAAGGTAAATTATGGAATTATTCATGTTCTTATGAAATCTATATAAATGTTTTAAGGATTCTTTGAGAGTAAAGAAGCAATGATGATGTTGCTATTGTGTTGTTGAAAGGATTTCTCATGAAACACATAAAATCATGATGTGAAAGGCTCTTCTCACATAATACAAGATTCTAAGGTTGAAAGGTATTCTCACCTAATTGAATCAAATATTAAGAGCTATCCTAGTCTTTATGCTTTCCATGGTTAATCACCTAGCTTGGATTTGAAAGATGATGTGCCCTTCCATGGATAATAAGTACAAGTATGGAATGACTATTCCGTGGGATTTGTGCTTAGCACTAAGTGGCTATTGAGATGGAAGCTCTCCGGTTAGTAGAGGTTGGGTTTCTAGAAGCAATCTCCTTATCCCTTACCTATGTGCCCCATAGCATTATTGTCTAGATAGACATTAGCTAGTGGATCAACTTAAGCTAGAAGTTCATGGTACTTACCTTGGCAAGTAGGACAACCCTTTTCGGTGTGGGAGACACCGGGGATAATATTATAGCTCACATGGTCTTTATGTCGGTTACGGCTACTTCCCACAATAATAATGAACTAAGGTTTCTTCAAGAAGTATATCATATGTGTTCAAAGGTTTTAAAAATGTTAGCTTGCATTGACCATGTTTTATGACTTATATTTTCTAAGCCTTCAATTGCATGTCATGAAATGTCCCCTTTTAGCATGATTTAAATGTTTTATTCATAGCTATCATACTTGGTACAATATTTTTTACTAACGCATACTCTTGCCTATATTTCCCCAAACGTAGGGTCCGACAGTCAAGTTTCTCAGTTTCGTGACTAGTGGTTGATTTTGAGGTTCCCGAACTTTGGTGAGTCCTCATGCTTCGAGTATGGAGTTTTATTGTTCCAGTTTTCTTTCTTATTTTTCAGTTTTGGATATGATGTATGTGCTAGGCCCAATTTCATTCTATTATACTAGATGGCTAAAACATAAGTGTTTTAGACTTCCGCTTTTCTTTTATAAAACTATTGGACTTTAAATGTTGTTTTAATTCTGTTGTTCTATTTCTTATGTTATGAATGCTAAGTGGCTTGTATGGGGTCCCTCGGGGTCCGATATGCCATGTTACATCTAGGGGGCACCCCTAGGTTGTGACAGTTTGTCCTTCAAGCCTTCCATTTTTCTCCAAGTCCTATCAACTTTGGTGATGGTCAAGATATTTACCCTTTTCATTTAACGAGTGGCGTTTTGCGTAATCAACGACACAACTTCCAGTACGAGTGTCTACGATCGTGCAATAGTGTAGTAACCCAACCAAGGGTTGGGGTCAGGTCCCTAGTGAGTGGTTTTGAGAATTAATAGAAAAATAAAATTTGTTCTAACTAGTCGTAGATAAAGAAGTTAGCGATTAAAAACATAATAAATAAAGAGGGTGACACAAAAGTGTCAAATATCAAATGGAGTTTTTGTCATAAGTAAGAAAAAATAACAAAAAAACTAAAATAGCAGTTAATGAGAGAGAGGTTCTTGGGATGCTATTAGGAATACGGGATAGATCAAATTATTGGCTAAATGATTTTGATAGGGAATTTATAGAGTAATTGTGACTAGGCTAAGATTTAAATGGAAATGAGTTCTCTCTCGAGCAACTTACCCCGTTTCGAATAGGTTCCTCTCGGACACCCACTTGCCGCATGAAGACCAGCCTACGCCTTACCCCACTCACTCTCTAGAGCTGAACCTCATGTGGACCCACTCCTTAGGCCATCAATTTAGTAGTCTTGGTTTCACGACCTCTCTCTCGAGCAGGCCAAAAACACATTTATGAATTTGTATTTGCAACTACAAATTCATTAAATCATCCACAACTACTAAATGATATCACAATTAAACTACATCTAATCTATCATCAAGCAAGACCCAACAACTAATCTAACCCATATTCGCTAAATCACACCCCAAGAATTAGGATTTTTAGCCACATATCAAGAGATAGAAATTTATAACTAAATAAGCTTGCATTCAAATGGGTACGAAGATTTAAGTCTTTTTACATCTAAGAATGAAGAATCCAAGAGACCCAAGTCCAAATCCTTGGAGATGAAACCCTCTTCTTCTTCAAGTTTTCAAAAACCTCTCAAACTCAGAGCAAATTTAAAAAGTACAAAAAATTATATTAATTTCTTCCACACTTAAAAATTTGATCTCTGAAAGAGTATTTATAGTTTTCAAAAATCTGTGCTACAGGGGATCATTCAGCGACATTAGTCAGAATCGCAGATCCACTCGGCGATTCACCCGTTGGTGTAGTTCATCGCCGTCTTGTACCATCCTCAGCATCATCGTGCTCTAGGTCATTGGACGACATGGTACTGCCTCGCGGTATTGTTAGCGATGCGCCGACTGCTTTCTTTATTCCACCGACTTGATCCTTTCCTTTAGGGCTCAGCACACTGGAACAAAAGGCGAAGTAAAACCCTTCGACGACTTGCTAAGTGGACTCGGCGATCCTCATGCCTTTATTTTTTCGTTCTTTTTCGCCCTTTTCGTTCCTTTTTGCAATGTAGCGTTCATACTTTCCTTCAAACTTCAAATACCTGAAACTTAAGTGTTTTCATCAGATAGTGAGCTAAAATAAGCATTTGAGGACACAATTTCTAATAAAATATAACCTAAATGAGTCCAATTTGTGGACTCATCAACACCCCCAACTTAAACTTTTGCTTGTCCTCAAGCAAACTCAAGTTCAGTCGTTCAAAAAGGGTGTCTTGAACAGTGCTACACAAGACTCAATCATGAATGCACACAACAACACTCAATTTACTTATGCAAAGATCAAATGTGTACCCAAAGATTCAAGTTGTGACACACCATTATCAAAGAACCTCCTACTCACAATACTTTCTTCAAATGCAAGTTCAAGCTCAACAAAAGTGTTCAAATGCCCTCATAGAAAGAATGATTCCATAATCACACAATGGTTCACAGTTTATAGTTTCAGAATCAGATGCAACGCTCACTGTCTCAAAGAAAAACACAATGCATGCTTTCACCCATAGGTTTTCCCGTATTTTCCAATCTAAATTTGTTTCAGCTCACTCAAGATCAAAAAGGTCTTTTCAAGGCTTGTAATGGGGCTGAGTGCAAAGTTATGATCATTTAGGCTCAGTGAATTTCCTCCTCAAGAAATGTGGTGCTCACAGCACCTTCTTTCCTCTTCTTTCATCATTTTCTTTAGTGTTCATAAGTCATCCTATTATTCACTTCCCATGGATTGTTTGGGAACCCCATTTCTTTTGTACTTTATTACACAACCTTTCTTATTTTTATGGGGGTTTTCCATTTTTCGCAACACCATGGGTTTAGGGAGACTTTTCTTGCACTTCTTGATTTTCCCTCGTCTTTTCACCACACCCCCATCATAGGATTTTCGCCTATGTGGCTACTTAACTAACCACAATTCAAGAGGATTATAGGTAGTGGATAAAGAAAGGTTCTGGTTTCATCAAGTTTCTTCCAAAGAAAGGTAAGGCTCAAGGGGTGTTCAAAAGAGAATCACATGCTCACATGCTAGGTCACAAAAGAGGTATATGTCAAATTGCTTCACACTCTTAGAAGTTTCGTAAGATCATATCAAGAGATAGCATCACTTAGCTGACCGGACCAATGGGGTAAATTCTAGGATCTATCATCCATGGTTCAAAGTAAGCTCATCACACTAGGCATTGACACTATAGTCAAACAAGACTCTACACTTTTTGCTAGTGTGCAATGATCATCACAAGAGACTCAAATTGATAACAGGCTAGTCACAACGAGATACAAAGAGTTCACATATTGTCTATGCAACTTCATTTGGCCTCACCGTAGCCGTACATTAATGTTTGTTCGATTGTAAGAACTATTCAAGTCATCCGTATTGATCGAAACTGACACTTAAATTTTGCAAAAGAACAACCACATTCAACACACGAGAGGTGGCATTTTCTTTCCAGACAGATCAAAATCAAAATAATTTTGCAATTAAAAACAAAATGAGTCATAAGCTCAAACATCCACAGAAATAGATAAAAGACATTTTCAAAGCAGAACAATCCAAATATAAACAAAACAAGAACGTTAATAGTACACAAAAGGTGGGCCTCACCGCACCACAAATAAAAGCAATTTGTCCTCAAATGCAATTAAAAAAATTATCCAAAAGTAAAAATATAGTAAGACAGAGAGGGAGATAAAAAAGGGATCATGACTAAGCAGTCACTCCATCTACCTGGGCATCAGTGCCCAGAGTGTTGTCATTCTGCTTCTGGTTCTCTTTATCTTTTCGCTCTACTTCAGCTTTTGCAGCGATATTATCCACGATCGTACTGTCCAACTTGTGAGCCCACGAAGGGATATTAGGGTCGATGGGCATCCTTCTCCTCAAACTGGATTTCTTGTTGTCACTCCTTTCAGTTCTTCTAAACGATTGTGCTCTTATGTGTCTGGGTGGCATGTCTCTTACAAAACAAGACTTTTAGCTGCAGAAGGACTAGATAGTCGATTTGGCGAGCCACAGACGATCTGCCGAAGGTCATAGTGCAGAATGGTTAAGGGTGCAGACAAAGGGCGATTAAGATGACACTTGGTGATCCTATGCTTCTCGCCAAATATTACAGCAACCACAACAAATAAAGCATGATAGCAAGGGAGAGATGGGGTATGTAGGTGAACCACAGAGTGGTTCAGCGAGCTCGTCACCGCTCGCTGAATCACCCATATTTCCTACTTTTGACCCAACTTTTTGAAATTGTCCTCGCAATCCCCGAAAACACAATTTAAGCACAAATAGCACAAATTAAATCAAGACCCATAACATACGAATACCACATCTCACATTAACTCAACTAGATATATCGGAGAACAAGATTTTGACAGTTTAATGAAGATTATCTAATAATAATTGCCAATTAACCAACTCTATCCAATCAGACAGGTTCAACAAATTCTAACATTATCAAAGAGTTTGCAAATGAGTACAATGCTGACAAAATAATTACGGGTATTGAGAAGCTAACCTTTTGTACTGATTAATATGCTACCGAAAGCTAGGCGGCAATGCAATCCAAATCCGATCATAACTCAATAAACCAAAATACTCCAAAAGTGTAAGAAATATAAAACTAGAGTGCAGGTGTGAGTTTGGGAACGTGAATAAGTGATGGAAAGAAAATAAAGTTAGAACTTTTTAAACGTTTGGCTAAAAGACTGGCCAGTTATTGCCTATTCGATGACATTAGTCCCAATCACAGAGCTATTCGGCGTACCTCCTAGTAGTCATTTACCTCGCTGAAGTTTCCAGTACCTCCATGTTTTATGGGAGTCAAAACGGCGGTCTCTGTCGGTATCGCCGACACGGTCGGCGGTTCGCCAATAATTTCCTATGCTCGCTGAGTTTTACAGACTTCAATGTAAAATGGTTTTGAGTCTAACAACATTCTAGTTCTGAATCGCATAACCGTTTGGTGTTTCGCTGATTGGACTTGTTGTTCGCCAATCTGCAATTTTCGTTCACTCTTCACACTTCCATCTGCACAATCAACACACCATTATTTTATCAAAAAAAAAAACAATAGGTGGTTTTGGGTTGCCTCCCGAACAGTGCCTTAGTTAACGTCGTGGCACGATGCAGCAGTGCCTTCAGGCCCAGTAGATAAAACCACGCCCCATAGGTCTTGGGCGTCAATCCATACTTAGTCTCCCATGAATCCTGCAACATTTTAAGCCCCAGCCACCAAACATGGAAGCCATCCACTGCCAGTGAACTGATCCATGGTTTGTGGCCGTGGATGGGCACCTGTGTTGGCAGTTTTTAATCGAGTTAGGTGTTAGTTATTTGATTAGTTAATTAAGTGGGGGTTAAGGGAGGTGAGTTAGGTGTTAGTTATTTATAGTTTTCAAAAATCTGTGCGGCAGCGAATCATTCGGCGTAGTTAGTCGAGATTGCCGATCAACTCGGCGATCCGCCCTTTGGTAAGTTTCATCGCCGTCTTGCTCTATCCTTCAGCATCGTCATATTGTGGATCATCGGGCAACATAGTACTGCATCTTAGAACTGTTCGGTGATACACCGACTGCTCTTTTTCACCGCTGATTTGATCCTTTCTCTCAGAGCTCAGCATACTGGAACAAAAGGCGAGGATAAGACCTTTTGGCGACTCACCGAACGGGTTCGGTGATTCTCAGATCTTCATTTCTTCGTTCTTTCAGCTTCCTTTGTTTCCTTTTGCTAAGTAGTGTCCATGCTTTCCCTAAAACTCCAAATACCTGAAACTTAAGGGTTTTCATCAGATATCGAGACAAAATATGCATTTGAGGACACTAATTTTATCAAAATACATCCCTAAATTAGTTCAATTTGTGGACTCATCAATATTCCATTCATCTAGGAACCACCAAGATGTATTGTGACTTGCATGGTCAATTTGTGGAATAGGATGAATATGGATATCACGGAAATTGTGGCTAAATGTCCTAATTATCAACAAGTGAAAGTTGAGAATCAAAAGCCAAGAGGCAAGATATTAGCATTCCTTCTTGGAAATGGGAAGATTTTAATACGGTCTTTATTGTCGATTTACCCCACACTAGGCGACAACATTACTCGATTTGGGTTATTGTGGATAGTATGAGAAAATTATCTAATTTCATTCCCATCAAGATTTCTAGTTTAGGAGAGGAATATTCTTAAGTTGTATTTGAGGGAAATGGTTAGGTTCCATGGACTTCCATTATACACTATCTCGGATTGTGGTACTCAATTCACCTCTCAATTTTAGAAATCTTTCTGAAAGGGCCTTGATACTTGTGATAATCTTAGTACGACCTTACACTAGCAAACCAATAGGCAAGCAGAGCGTACTCTCAGAAATTTGAAAGATATGTTGAGAGGTTTTATGATGGACTTCAAGGGTAATTTTGATGATCATTTACCTTTTAGTGAGTTCACTTACAATAATAGCTATCATTCAAGAATCTGTAATACACCATTTGTGGCTCTTTATAGTAGGAGGTTTATATCTCCTATAGTTTGGTTAGAAGTTGGTGAGGTTTCCTTGATAGGCCCTGAGTTGGTACATGAGGCTATGGAAAAAATTAATCTTATTAGAGAAACGTTGAAAACAACCCAAAGTCCACAAAGTTCCTATACAGAAGTCAGTAGGAGAGACCTTGAGTTTGATGTTAATAATTGGGTCTACTTGAAAAATTTACCATGAAGGATGTGATGATGTTTGGAAAGAATGGGAAGACTAGTCCCGATTATATTGGCACATATTAAATTTTAAGGTGTATCGGCAAAGTTTCTTATGAACTTGATTTGCATAATGATTTAGCATTGGTCTATTTGGTATTCCATGTCTCCTTGTTGAAGAAATATTTTGGAGATAGGTCATTTATTGTTCCCTTGGAAGGTTTGGGAGTTAAAGAGAATATTTTTTATGAAGAAGTTTCAGTTAACATTTTGGACTAGCAAGTTAGGAAGTTGAGAAATAAGGAAGTAGAATCCGTGAAAGTCTTGTGGAGGAATAAAAAAGTTAAGGGTGCTATTTGGGAGGTCGAGGCCGATATGAATTCCTGTTACCTCAATCTCTTTCCCTCCGACCCTACTCTAGCTTGAGGTATTTAGTTCCTCATGGTCCATCCTTATGATGTAGTCCTTCTCATGTTTCCTCATGCATGCATGCTCATGAAAACTTTCTTTTTGAGATCTTGATGTATTTGGGATTGATTTCTTCATGATTATGTGCATTTGAGTTTGATTTGCTTGTACAACTTATGAAGTGATGTTTTAAATATGTTAAGCTTGTAATTGATGTTCCTCCTTGGTTATGTGTTGTTGATGGAGTTGGGCTTTTAGATCTCTTCCCCTACCCTCCTTATGTTGTCTTGAGTCCCATTCGAGGGCAAATATTCCCAAGGGGAAGATATTGTAACACCTTATAATTTGGAAGATGGAGAAAATGAATTTTTGGATTGCAGGCTATGTCTATGGTTCCCAATGGACTGTAGAACCTTCTATTGACCGTAGTTGGAAATAGTAGGAATTGAGAAAATATTTTATTCAAAAAGAAGTTCCAGTAACCTTTTTACGGTTCACCAAAATGGTTCCTCATTCCATGTACGAGTCATAGATAGGTCTCGTAGGTGACTCCCAGACTAAGTGAAATTTTAAAGCTTAAATTTAATTTATAAGGTTTACATGTACAGATCGTAGGAAGACCTATGAGCTGTACATGGGTTCTGTCAAAAATAGGTGATTTTTAACGTCCCAAGTATGGAGACGAGTTCTTGGGATGTGATTGGATTATGGGCTAAGGTAGACAATCGGGTAATTGCAATTAATAGTGAATAGTAGTAAATCAGTGAATAAGCAAGACTTTAGTGGGGATAAACTTTCTCCCGAACAATTTACCCCGAATCAAATTGGTTTCTCTCTAACACCAATAAGCAACAATTAAGAACAACCTACACTTTAGTCCATTCACTCTCTTGAGCTGAATTTGTGGAAAAGGGTTTATGATTCACTCTCTCAAGATGAACCCATGACAACCCAATACCCACAGACCATCTATTCAGAAATTTTTGTTTTAAAACCTCTCTCTTGAGTAAACCAAAAACACGAAGTTAGGATTGTATTTGCAACTACAACCCATTAATTTCAATCACAATTACTGAACGAAATCACTTTTAAAAAGTAATTAAACTATCAATTAGCAATACCCAGCAGCTAAATCAACCCATAATCACACCCCAAGAATTGGGGATTTAGCTAAACATCATAAAAGGGTAGAAATTGTTACCAAATTATGTTTCCATCAACTGTGTAGGATTGAAATAGTCTTTACAAATTTCTAAGATGAAGAATCTTCAACACCCACTTCCAATTTCTTAGAAATGGAAATCTTCAAATCTTCAAAGATAAGGAGAAAATGTCTTTAAACTCAGTTCTAAGCTCTCTCACTTGAAAATTTAATAATCTCAATGATAAATTCTGAACAGGATACTAAACTAAGAATTTAAAAATGTATTTACAGTAGCCCAAAAATGTGTTGCGAAGAACCATTCGGCGCAATAAGTCAGGATCGCGATCCACTCGGCGATCCGCCCTTTGGTCAATTCCATCGCCTTTTTGCTTTGGCCTTCAGCATCTTCAAGTTCTGAAACTTTTGGCAATATGGCACTGCATCGGGAAACCATTCAGCGACTCATCGACTGCTCCTTTCTATCACCGATTTGATTTTCTCCTTCCGGGCTTGGGACACTGGAACATTAGGCGAGACGATAGCCATTCGGCGACTCGCCCAATGGATTAGGCGATCCTCATACATTCATTTCTTCGTCCTTTCAGCTGCCTTGTTCCTTGTTGCTCATTAGTGTTCATGCTTTGTTCCTCAATCCAAATAGCTGAAATTCAAGGATTTACATCAGTTATTGGCAAAAAATATACATTTGAGGACATTAAATCTATTAAAATGAAGCCCTAAACGAGTCCAAATCATGGACTCATCAACTATCAACAAAAAATCCCACAAACCAAAACAAACACAAGAACACATAGAAAACATTTTCATTCTCACAAAAACACACGCTGCACACATAGAAAAAAACTCACGCAAGAAAATAAAATAAAAAACACATTCACATTTTTACTTTTCTTTCAAAAATTCAACAACACATTCACATCTTTTCTTCCTTTTTCATTACTATTTTCATATAAACACTACACATATACTACTACATACAATCTACAAAAGCTTTATGAGCGTTCTAAACGAGCTTCGGTCCAGATTTTGCGGTACATATTTTCTTCATTTTGAGGTATAACCTTATCTCTTTAATTTATTTATGGAATTTGATGTAATTTTATGACAAGTTTTCTATTTGTTTTATTCATAATTTGAACAATTTCTTAGCTATTATATATGTGTTTAATGAATGAAGGTAACTTTAACAATGATTACTTTTTATTTTATTTATTTTTATTCGCTAGTTATGACCTCTTAAAAATGAACAGGTCATGCCATTGTTCTTGTCTTCATTTAGATAATAATGATAAAGTAGACATGGTTAGGCTAAAAAAAAATAAAATTATTATTATTAGTATAAACTAAAAGGATATAGAAATGATGTCAGAATTGTATATTGTATCCTCTACATTTAGATTTATTTTACTTTATTTTATTATATGTATAAAGGAAAAAATATTTGTTTTTTATAACTAGATGAGTATTAGGAGTGTTAAAATTATTTGTTTCAATTAAGAATGCGGTTACACATTTTTTTTTTGAAACATTTAAAAGAAATTAAAGGATCTGGTGACGCACCTTAGTAAAATTATTCTAATAACTATTTCATTTTGTAAAATCAAGATGTGAGACATAAAATATTAGGTGACACACTCAAAGGAATAAAGCAGTTATGCTTCGAAGCTATTAATGTCAAAATGAAGAATGCAGTTTCTCATCTAGATTGAGACCAAATAACATTTTAACAATAGAGAAATGCAAGCAAATTGTAGCGTCTAACCATATATCCAAAATAGTTTAACATAAGTATAAGTCAATAAAAGCGACCGTGCTACAACCACGAGACTCAAGGAGGCCTACTACCTTCCCCTCGGTCAACTTTATTCCTTACCCAAATTTCTAGTACGCAAACAATAATAAAGAGTCATTTTCTTTTTGTCATGGATTAAAAAAAAAGGTGACTTGGAACACCATAACTCAATTCCAAGTGGCGACTCTGAAAAAATAAAATAATTCCTAATCAAAATTGTCATTTAAATTGGAAAAACCCTATAAGCCGATCGAAAAAGGGTTGTGACATCTCAGACGACACTGCTAGAGAATAACCAGAATTCCAGCTTTGTTATATTGACTTTTACTTGATTTTATTATTTTATTTTCTTGGATATATTGTGTTTGATGACCTAATGTGTTACTTGCTGCTCATTTATCGTTTTTATGTTGTTGAACTTTACCAAATCGTCTTCTCTTGTGCAACCATTTTGAGTCTCTATAAGCACTTCACACACAATCACAGGAATGCATATATGCATCCTACTTTATACTGACATAAAGTTGCTGTGTCTTGACACCTAGTTAAGGATTTTTATCCACACATGTTAGACAGGGTTGGATCAGTAATGAAGTTGGCAAATTGCTTCTACCAAGATTGACTCCAATAGGATTAACTGGAAGTCCTTGATCATTCAATTTTCTCAATGTTCGATTCAGCTCTGGATCATACGGAGTAAGTGGTTCGCCTTTGCTCCGTGTACTTGGCATACACTAGAGTTAAAATCTGAGAGAGA